>OY856412.1:522141793-522429293 GCA_963693085.1 Alisma plantago-aquatica
TGATCTTCACTGGCATATTATAACTAGGCTACAAACAAATTTTGAGCCCATTTGGATAAGTGTAAGTCACTCATCCAAGGACAACAAAATCAATGCATGAAATTAATTTGAAATGCATAATTTTTACGGACTTTATAACATGACCTAATGATGTCCAACGGATTAGATTTTTGAAAAAAATATTGCATCATGAAAAATTTCTTGAGTGTTTTCTGCTCTGAATACACTCGAGTGTATTCTAGCCTGACTCTGTATATACATGTATATATATGTATATATATATATATGGGTGTATATATGTGTGTGTGTGTCTATATATATATATATATATATATATATATATATATATATATATATATATACTTTCACATATATGTATATTGTGTCCAGTTTGACTATTTCGACATGTCCAATCACTAATTGCCTTATATCCAATTTTTTCACGTCATGCTGACATCATTTCTAATCCAACAAGTTCAACCACTCTGGTTGAACCTGACTCAACCCAATCTGATTCTACCATGGTCTAACCACCGGTTCAGTTCTTAAAATATTGGTTCAGATTCAATGTGTTTGTTCTGTGTAGTTCCAACACTCTAAAAAAAACAACCTCATAACTTTTTCCGGAACCTGAACAAATTCATGTGAAACCAACGTCACCTAAAGTGGACTCAATTAGTATTT
Organism: Alisma plantago-aquatica; assembly: GCA_963693085.1. Taxonomy (NCBI): domain Eukaryota; kingdom Viridiplantae; phylum Streptophyta; class Magnoliopsida; order Alismatales; family Alismataceae; genus Alisma; species Alisma plantago-aquatica. The sequence continues at coordinate 522,142,478 of OY856412.1, forward strand.
CAATATCAGCGAATGTGATTCAGCCAAGTATACCATGTCTGACTAAACAATGATTTCAATGCTCTATTTGCCTCTGAATTAATCTGTCTTCAATTCTACCTTTGAACTACTTCACACCGAACCAAAATGAAATAAACAAACACATTTGATATGCAACAAACCAAACAAAATTGTCATTCTTTCAATTAACCACAATTAATTTTAGAAGTATCTGGTGTTCTTACTTCCAACTAAACTACCCCTTAGGTCTTGTCTGGTAGCAATTAATTACAACAAACAATTTGATTAAGAAAATAGAAAAAACAACAAGAAAGCAAACCATATCCTCAACGGTTTGGTTGGAAGTAGTTCTAACTTGACCTTTTTATTTGTTTCGGTTGGAGGTAATTTAAGAATATGGTTATTTTAGGTGAACTTAACACGATAGAGTCTGATAATTAGGTGGTGATGCATTTCCATCTATAGCTTCATTATTATCAGATGGAAGTCATTGAAGCATTGCAGATACTAAACAAAAAGGGCATGCAGACTGCCTAAAAACCCAACTTTGCCCAATATGGGTGTAGTCCATACTTCAATATTTTGTATGTTATCACGTGATGATGTGAGTTTAGTTTCCTAGCCACATGTTGAAGCTACGTCTAACATAAGAAGTGAAGTTAGAAAAACTGCACAGTTGGAACCACTTGTGTTCTATTGCAGACAAATGAAACAAGGCCTTAAATGAATCCAATACCATGGCAGAATTTATCACAGATTTAAGTGCTAATCACTATGATTATTTACTAGAGGAAAACTTCAAAACTTTTTTATTTTGTTGCAAAAGTTGTATTTCATACCATTTCAAATAATAATAAACAAAAGCAAAAATAATTTCAGCCCACTATGACGTCAATTGGACTTTCCTACTTGACATAATGATGCAATTTACTTCAGAAGTAAAAGTACAGATTTAGAATGACACTAAGTAAACTTGATATAAATTTAACAATTTGTAATAAATCATAAGGGTAACTTCACATTTCAAGAGAGACAAACTCTTTCTTTTCTCAATTTAGATTCATCTTTGGGTGGTATGCATGCTTTAAACTCTGGTCTAACACGTATATAAAGTTTATCCTATTCTCACATTGACTCACCTTTAGGGGAACTCCTCTTTTTATCTCCCCAAATTCACATCACATGAAAGGTAAATTATTATTTCTCACACTGGATTCTCCTTGAGAGTAGCATACTATATTTTCTCTCTTGAATCACATCTAGGGGTATTTCATTCTTTCTCTGTGTAGTTCAACATATAAGGACAATTAGTTGGGTTATGGACAATGATTAACAAAGCAGAAGCAATAAAAATTCATACGTACATCCACAATTATATCTCATCGATAGTGATGTATGAAAATTGAGGGGATGAGGTTTACCTTGTCAGGGAGAAAATCCAATGTTGTTTATCATGTGGGGGTGTGCTTTGCTTGTGGCAGTGCATGAATGACAATTCACAAAGTCCATAACATAGACACTTGGCATGAACCTATACATCCACATATATGTCACTCACTAAGTTAGACGGGTCACAACTTTTTAGACACACATCTTTAGTTAAATGATCGATTAATTTCATCTTTTAATCAACCATTGTTTAGAAGGGGTGTTTAGATGATTAACCCAAGCAATTGTCTAGCATTCTAGAAACTCTAGTATTTATTAATCAATTGTCTAACCACATGAGTAAACTTCCAAACATCCATTGAGTGGAAATAACTTCTAACAGACCATCTGGGCTACAAAACAGTCTAGTATTTTTCTTATTTATTATCTCAAACTTTTTATGTGGCTAGATCTTCTAGCATTCATTGAGATATATGTGAGCCTATCACAAATATGGCCAGGCGAGCATGGTCATGCATGTCATAGTATCACTAATTAAGTGGTTCAGATATCACTCAAATAGTAATGACACATTCCATCTACATATCTCATATTAACCCACATGTGTTACAGTACACCTAATCTCTACTTGTATGGCAACCCTTATTCAACATAGCATTGAGTAGTGTTAAAGTACAATGAACATAACATGATCATTTTAGTGACTTCGGGTCTAAGGACTATAGTCACCACAATGACATTGAGATTTGATCATGTGTGTTACTTCCATATTTTATGTATCATACTCACATTAGGTTTGTTCAGTAAACTTATTTAATAAAAGTACCTATTATTTGTATTTGATATCAAATTTCATGAATAATGATACATGATCATCAATCAACACTCGTAATAGTCATAGTGTATCCTAACTTTCACTAATATATCTGAGTAGGGTATTAGACATGAATAATTAAGCTTAGCATACACATGATCTCTTGCCCCTAAAACTAAAATGGCATTGACTCATACATTCTTAGCACATTATTATGTTCAATGATTTATTCACACTATAGCAAACATAACAAAAGGTAACACCCATATTAATAATCAAATCAATTATAAGATACCGCTATACAACCACAATATGTTTGTTTGTCAGGGCGTACAACCTAGAGTCTCGCACTTGTACTATAACCAATCATTCATGAATCTATTTTTTTTAAGAAAAGAGAGGCTCTTTATTCATCTCTTCCTCTCATTCAATCATAGTCATTGATAATAAGATTGGATATATATTACTACACATAATATGTACACCATTATATACAGGCTTAACACTAATGTTTTGGAAGGCATCATTACTTGGGGGCCTACTGACACATGAGGAGGTAGTAAGGCTTTTAAGGGTGCATTTAGAAAGCCGATCAACCTCTTGATTGACATCTCTAGAAATACATTTCACCTTATAATCCCATTGAATAGATCTATACTGATAGAAAACTTCACTCCATTAAATGAAAACAAGACATTTGTGCATATTACCATTTACCCAATGACTTGTTTTCCTACTATCACTTAGGATCATGACTTTTCTATGGTTAGCATTTGAAGCCCAATCTGGAGCCTAATCCACAACAAATACCTCAACCTCAAAGACAGAGAAGATATCATGTCTATAGCCTACTTGGTGATGATATCACCCCTATGGTTATTGGAAATAAAAGAAACCACATGACATCCATATCTCAAGGAAACCACAATGATTCTTACACAACTAGTGTGAAGCACTACCCTATCTTGGCAGACCTACTTGTATTGGGATGTTTGACATTGGGCTTAAGAGTCCAACTTCTAGAAATGCTATCTTCTTTCTACCTAATGGACAAGACTTGCAGTGCAACATAGACATGTTTTCCATCAATAAACACTTTGTTTCTTTATAGCCAAATAGCACAAAAAATAATGACATATATGGCGACATCCTAAGAGTCTAACCCCTTCAAAATCCAATCATGTAGCTTACAAGAGAAGAAATTAGGGATTTTTATGAAGATTCCAAAATCCTTAAATATCATTATAGCTTTAGGGAAATCTCTTATAACATGGATTAGAGTTCCTCATTCAAATTACACCTAATATAGGTGTCATCCTCATCCCGATGTCTCTTAGTTCCCCTCTTGTTAGTTAAAAGTGATTGATGGAGGGTCAGCCACACACACATCTTGTATTTCTGGGGGATAGTTAATTCCCATACCTTATGCCAAGGGCCCTATGTGCTCATGTGTAGCCTTTTCTTACTGCAGCATAAGCCATAGAAGTAGTGAAATGTACTTCCTTAGTGTGAGCCCAAACCAATCTATCAATTTTCTTGTCAGGGGAGGGGGTTAACAAGTTAATCCATGTGTGGACCTACTATGGGAAATATTCATCAATGAAACTTTTGTTCCATTGCCCCATAGAGGTGGTCATGCAAGAAACTTTTAGATGCAATATCTTGTCCAATATGACTTTTAGAAAGATGGTTGAGTTGTTTAACATAGGGGATCCAATTTTTCGGTCTAGACATTGGTGTTTTCTCCATCACCTATGATGATAGAATAATTTTTGTGGAGCACCTGTTGTAATTGAGGAACTCTTCTAGCCAGAGGAGTCATGGAATTAGATCTAGCTCTTGTATTTCTAATGAATTTGGAGCACAAAATATCTCTCCAGGGTACCTTGTACCACATAGAAGTTCCTAGGCTCTTCTGAGGATGAGGGAATTGTTCCACTCTCTCATAGCCCTAAAACCCAAGCCACCATTCCTTTTATAAATAGTAACCTTACTCTAGGATACCGTAGGAACATATTTCATCTTCCCAAAAGCATTCCAAATAAATCTATAAACAATTGGATGAAGGGTGTCACATAAAATAGAAGGAATCTTGGTAACTTGCACAAAATAGGTGGGAAAGCCTTTAAAATAGCTTTAGTAAGGAAGATCCTGCCATCTAAGGATAGTTTTCTAGAAAACCAAGCATTGCATTTATTTTCCATGGACTCAAATGAGATTTATAGATACTTCTTGAAGCTGTGGAGTGAATTCATACTCATGAATCTAATTCCAAGTCATCTATGTTGGCCATTGTCCTTCTATATGAAAGGTGCTTTTGTTAGAAGGTCATCACCATTTCTTTTGATTGGTATCCTATAAATATTCACATTCTATAACAACCCAACATATTGGTAACCCCCAATTACGGAAGACCAAGAAGTCAGAGCCATTATCCCAAAATAGGATAAATGGTTTTCCAAATAATAAAAATAATCAATAAATTATACCAAGGACTAATCTTAAAATAGGATAAAAATTACTTTTCACATACCTTTCAAAAAAAAGAATCTAGAACTTCTACCAACTATAGAGTTCTATCTAACTAAATCCTCCTTTATGATTTAACTTTTCACAAGTTTGTCCAATTTCAGATATTTCTAAAACTCCAACAAATAAAATGTTGGTCAGTATAATGAATTTTACCAGTATGTGGGGGAACCAAAATCTTACATCTATTTGTAACAACATAATGCAATCAAATTATTGCTTAACAGATCAAACTTTACATATTAAGCATAACTACTCAATCCCTACATGTCCTTTCCTCTGTGTTGTCCCTATAGTGGACTTGGATACTACCTCTCTCATATGGTAGATCTCAAATAGCCCCTATGATCCTACCTTACAGGTAGACCACAACCTAGGGTTGTGTAGTCGTATGGTCCTACCCAAGGGTAGACTGACACATCGACTCATGATATCATAATGATCCTATGCCAAGGTTAGACCATGTACTAGGTCATCCATCTCATCATCATCAACACTACATAGAAGGACTAGGATCTGAGCTAGTCATGCACATATATTTATGGTGATTTCCATAGTCACTTTATAGTTGCATGAAATAAAATTCAGCCAAGCAGTTAATTTCAAACAATCGATAAAAACCTCAAAAATCACGATGCAACTAGAGAGATTAGCCATAATTGTAACTACATTCCTAACTTGGAGTCTCAAATATGCTTAATATATCAAATCCAATCAAGATGTCCAATCAAGTAAGACAAGTAACCAATCAAGCAATCTTGATCCTGAAAAATATGTGTAACACCTAATTGATACCATCACATCGCAAACAACTCCTTATTGACTTGGTACACCTTTCTAACATTGATAATCTGAATTAGGGTTCATTAGGGTTTCTTAGATAAATTTCTCAATATTTATCCTTTTTAGGTCAATAAACCCTAAAACAATATTTCGATGTTCATTCTTGCTAAAGAATTGGCATACTATTAAGTACTCACTTCTCAAGACGGTACAAAAGCCATGGTTGGGACTTCCCTTGAGGAATCCTTCTACAATACAAGTATGGTGATGATCCTCAAAGTTACTAAACCAGAGAAATGTGAACAGCTCCAGCCTATCTCGTTGAACAACAACATCCTCAAAATCACTTCAAAAGTTATTATTGAATGGCTCCAAAATTTTGTCTGAGTGGATATCACCAGCCCAAAGCGCCTTTGGCCCCAAAAGGTGAATTGAGGACAACATCACAGTCGCTCGGGAGATCATTCACATAATGAGAAGAAAATCCGCACCCAAGACGATGGCTATTAAGGTGGACGTTTTGAAGGCTTATGATAAGATGACATGGCCCTTTGTGGCTGATACACTCTCAAAATTGGGACTTCCTTTGTCCATTAAAATCTATATCCTCAATTCCATTTCAGGAGGTGAATCAAATGTAATATGGAACGGAAAACCTGCTGGTTCATTCAAAGCTTCATGGGGCCTTAGATAAGGTGACCCATTATCCCCCTATATGTTTGTCATGTGTCTTGAATGCTTGAGTCAAGTGATTGAAGATCTTGTTTGGAAGAAGAAATGGACCCCAGTCCGATTATACAAGGATGGTCCCAAGATTTCCCACCTTTGCTTCGCCGACGACTTATTCCTATTTGTGAAGGAATACATATCTGAAATGAAGATGATCCTGGACTGTTTCAGACTTTTCGGCAAGGTTTCTAGACAGTCTGTTTTGGTAAGTAAATCAAGTATCCACTTCTCCAAGAGAGTGCCCCCTAATCTTTGACGAAGAATCTGTAACTTCAGTGGCTTTACAGAATCTGTAAACATGGGTAAGTACCTTGGAGTCCCACTCATTCATGGAAGGGTCACGTACGAATCATATGGACAAACCCTAAACAAAATCTCGTCCAATATCAACTTGTGGTCTTCCCACACTCTCAGTCTAGCTGGAAGAGTCTGTCTAGCTAATTCCACACTGGCTGCCATCCCGAGCTACGTAATGCAAGCCTCAGTACTACCAATGAAGATATGTGACTGTATTGACAGTTCCATTTATTCATTCATCTGGAGAGGCAATCATAAGCAACACCCTATCTCCTTTGTGGCATGTAACAAGGTTACCTGCAAGAAGAAGCACGGTGGCTTGGGATTAAGGTCGATGAGGGAACTGAACCAAGCCTTGATCTCTAAGCATGCTTGGGAGTTAAGCGCAAGCAGAAGGACTTTCTGGTGTGAAGGGCTCCATCCAAAGTATGAGGTCTACAAGACTGGTTCTCAACATGCAATTTCCAGACTTGGTCGCGTAGTCTTGCATCACAAATCTTTCATCCATGAAAACTCTGTTATGATTCTAGTAAATGGAAAAGACATGAATGTATGGACAGATAAATGGTGGGGAAGCCATCTCACGCTTAAGGATCTGGTCGTCAAACCAATTCAAGTGGAGCTGGAGGACCTCAAAGTTGCAATTCTTATCAATTTTACAACCAATTGGGACAAGGAATTTATGGAGGAATGGTTACCGTCGGACATAGTGAAGAAGGTGACAAGTACCCCTTTACCTTTGAACACTGACATAGATGATATTTGGGGCTGGTGTCATACTGACTCAGGTCAATTTACTACTTGTAGTGCCTACGAGATTCTGAGGAAAGGGAAGCACATCATATCCAATGGTAAGTGGAAGGTGATTTGGAAGGAAAACATTATAATAAAGCTAAGATATTTCATGTGGTTGGTTGGCCATGAGGCAATTTTAACCAATTGCTGAAAGGCTATGAGAAACATGACACCAGATAAAACCTTACCTCTCTGTGGATGTGAGGATGAAACCACTCTACATGCTCTTAGGGACTGTACACATGCCTTGTAGATCTGGAGGGAGGTCCTAGACACGGGAACTTGGAGCAGTTTCTTTAGAGAAATGAATATTTGGAACTAGATTGCTTATAATTTATCGGCAACTTGGCCTCATGACATTCTCTTTGTAAGAGGTTGTTGGCAGATCTGGAGGAATCGAAACTCACAAGTATTTGAGAACGAGAGGAAGACCATGAATCACGTCAAAGCAATCATCAAGAAGGATGTGTCCATCCATCTCCAAGCTTGGACACATGCTAATACACCTCAACAATCTAAAACTAATGGAGTGAAGTGGAGGAAGCCATTACAGAACTCTCTGAAGCTCAATATGGACGCAACCTTCAATGTGCACACACTTCAATCTTCTCTTGTTGTTGTTTGCTGTGATAGTAATGGAAGTTGGCGAGGAGGATGGGGCAAGAAAACCATGGCTAGAAGTGCTATAGAGGCTGAGGCCCAAGCCATTGACCTTGCTTCAGAGGTGGGATTGGCGGTTGAGGGAATCAGGCTTTTCTTTGAGTCAGATTCAAAGAATGTTATCAAGGCATTGAAGAACAATACATCAGATAACCCTATGTTGGCTAGATGGATAGCAGCTGTCAAAGAGAATTGGAAACCTGACTAGTCTTGTTCACATGTTGGTAGAGAAGGTAATCAGGTAGCAGATCATTTAGCTAAGTTTCACCTCAAAAACATTGGAGGTTTTCATTTCAATAGAAACCCTCCGTTGGTCCTAGTTGATGAAATCAACTTAGATGCTTGTAATGGTAGTAGTACTACCAGATTTAATTTTGTTAATAGTTTGGATGATTGTACTGTTCCTGATGGTATTGCTTCCTTGAGAGGTGCGAGATAAAAAGAAACCCTCTGTCATCTCTTAAAAAACATTTCAATGTTCAAAACCCTAATTCTTCAATTAAAGCCTCTCTATCATCAGTTTGGGTTAGGATTAACCTAACTTCATCGCATTCATAAGATCTCGAAATATAACTCATTAGAAACCATTAAGACCTAGATTAGGGTTTCTAAGCCCAATAATGCATTTTATACATATGAAACCCTAAAATAGCATATCAAGCATATGGATCATCTAGTTGGATACAAAACATTATTTTTATTAACAATAGGTTAATATTCTTATAGAACATTCATATTAATCTTTCCCAATTTCATTAATCATCAAATTAAGGTTTTTCCTCATTATAAAGCATTACGATTAGCAACTTTAACCACTTTTGAACTATGACCAGATCCAATCTCTAAAACCATTTTTATTGAATTCCTTGCATTTTTCAGATCAATTTTCATATATAACATGTCACCATTTGGTCTACCATTAATTAGATATGAATTTCATAAATTATTTACCTTTCAACCAATCGCAGGCTGCCACGCCTACTACTCATATTTTATTCCCCCCTTTTCCACATGGGCTGGGCCAGCCAATGGGATTCAACCATGTCTTTGCGTTGCTCCATATGGAAAAAACCTATCCCTTGTGTGAAAGAACAACGCCGCCCTTGCCTTCGTGACCTTGGGTTAGGTTATGCTTGGGGCAAAAGGGTGAAATGTCATCGAGTCTTCTTCTACCTCGCAACCTCCCTCACGCATAGGATAGGGCAGACCCATGGTCAATACCAGGGTTGACTTCACACCCTTGTCCCTCAAACCATGAAGCAAATAGTCATTTACCTTCGCCAGACCTTGGAAAACTCATCCCCACTCCTAATTCCTTCGGGGGTGAGGGGAAATGATGAATCGAGCATGTATGGCCTTCTACCCTCTAGTGACAAGTAGGATGGATCCAGTTGTAGTCTCTGACACAATTCTATGACACAAACACTAAGCAATGATGGGGAGAGTATCCTATGGTGTTGATGGCTTCAGAGGAATCCATCACCCTATATATATAGGCATGGGACTCCGGCGTGGAGCTTCCCAGTCCTATCTAATTAGGGAAACTAGGGGGAGTCCTCCAAACCCCTACAAACCTGGGATTGGGTGAATTAGGAGAGCATCCTAGACTCAATGGAAAGGTTCCCATCACCACTCATGCATCTGAGTGCGAGAAAATTGGAGATGGAACTTCTATAGTTTCCCCCTCCTTTTCCAAAATGAAAATAGAATACGTTCTAAGGATTGTCAGATCTTCATCTGATGACCTATATTGAGTGTGATATTCGTCTAGGTTGGGCCCAAGGTTTCCTAGTTTGATTTCAAATGTGAAAAATCACATTATAATATTAGTTATCCCTTCACTTTTGGGAAATTAAAGTCCATAATGACTTAAACTTCATGTATGCAAAGTTTGGGACTCAAATTCAAGATTATTTGAGTGTTTTCTTCACATGTAAGTTATCTCTTAATAAGGCATATTTTATACATATTTTATCACTCCTATTCTTTTATATCATTTATTTGGATTCCTCTTACCATTAGAAACCTTGTGGATTCAAAATATCATCCATGATGATTCAATCATACACCTTTCCACATATTTCTCATATTTTCATCATTATCTCAACTTTCCTTCTTAATAATGCATTATTTGATTTCTTCTTTTTCTTTTAATCATATTGGACTCATTAACATTTTATGATCCATGACATCACATGCACAAAGGAAACATTGCAAAAGGGATCCATTCAATACATAAAATTCATACAATTTTCATAATCCTACATTTATTGGGGAAATTGCATTTCCAACCATATGAACCCAAAATTTGGGGTTGTAAAATCCTTCCCCACTTATAGAAACTTTCCCTCAAAATTCCACCAAACAAACAAACAATTTAGAATAACAATTTTCCATGTCCATGATGGCTCCCATGTGACTTCCTCCTCTCCATGATGCTTCCAAAGAATCGTTATCATCTTATATTCTTACATCTGAGTTCTTTCACCTTGGTAACTAGAATCCTCATAGGTGACTCAGGACTTTTCAACCTCCCTTGAAGTTTAATAGGTTCATGGCTCAACACATGGCTCAGGTACATCACATAGTGCTCTTGATTGGATTCATGGAACACATCATACATCATGTTATCCTGAGGGGTAAGGCTAAACATAAGAATCTCCACCAATCCATCTCAAATGAACCTATGTATCGGGGAGTCAAATTTCTTAGCTATAGCTCAAAGGGGTCGGGTTTTCATAACACATGTTTACCCACAGTGGACTGCATGTCAGTCTTCTTTGCATAAGCTAACGACTCTTGTCACTCCTGGGCTTTCTCAGCCATTGCTCGATCAAAGTGACTTCATCTGCATACACTGTGGTTTCTTTGACCTTCACAAGGTCCTCTCACCAACATCTAACGAAGTGGTAACTAACACAACCTCCCATACAGATCTTCTTACATCTCGATATTGGTTTTGGTGGGTATCAAACAAACTTTGTTAGGGCCAGGATCTGCTCCCATGAATCACCCTGAATGAGCACACATGCTCTCATTAGACCCTCTAAAGTCTGGATCATACTCTCTTGACTAGCTATTGGTCAGCGGTGATATGTTGCATGAAACATTTAATCTAGCATTGAGTTCTTCATGTACCTACTTCCACATCATGGAAGTGAACTTAAGGTAATCCTCAAGATATTGAACTCAGATCATTGTGTAGTTGAACTACCTATCTCTCATATATATAGTTCAACTAGATCTGTCATACTGACAATTCTCTCTCTTAGGTAAGGGAATGTGTCAACTTGGTAAGGCGATCTACTCTAACCCATATTGCATCATGACCTCTCTTAGTCAAAGGGACCACCACAATGTCTATGGTGAACTACTCCCATTCCCTCTTGGGGACTCCTCATTATCTGTACCAACTCACTGGGTTACTGGTGTTTGGCCTTCACCCTTTGGCATGTACAACAACTGGGTACATGCAACACTATATCCTTCTTCATCCTAGGTCCTCAAGGTACCACATATAAACCTTAACCATCTTGGTATTATCACAGTGTACAATGTACTTAAAATCATGAGCTTCTTGTAGGACATGATTCCTCAAGGTTGAATCCTCAAAAACCCTAAAACACTCTCATAGTGGATTTTACCACCTTCTTTTCCCAAGAGGTGTGTCTGAGGTTCTTATAGAAATCCTTTTATCTCATCCAATTGTGGGGTGGCTAACTGAGCAACCACCAACTTGACCAACGGATCCAGTTGTATCTGGGTGTTAGCCACATAGGTCTAATCCTCTAATGGTTGCAAGGTTCACCTAGCAACCTCATTTCAGCTCTCTTTTCTGACTAGACAAGACAAAAGTACACCTGAGTTGTGTCTCAGATAAGAGTATATGTTGCCAAATTAGTTTCCTTACTTGCTAGGTGATGGTGAAAACATAAACCTTCATATACTCCACTCATCATCCTCATCTCAGGTTTAATTCTAACTAAGTCAAGAAAACTTCAAGCTCATCATCTCGATTACCAAACACAAGCTGCAACTCTTAGTATCCAAACTGCTCCTAACAAGTACGTTTTCATATGATGGTTACCTTAGTTCTTCTATGCTTTCATACCATCCATCCAAAATACTCTCAAAAAGGTGTGATACTTCCTTCGATCCTCAAACATCATAGAAGGGTTTCAACTCATATCACCTCTATCTTTAGTATATGGCATGTGTTTTTTCCTATCTCTCACACCCATAACAAGATGAAATAAGCATTTGGATGTAGAAAAAATATATAGTTCATCCCGTTCCAAGAGTAGAGATTGTGCATCACACATTGCCATCACTCTTTCCAATTTAAGTTGAAAAATACTTCACATGACACATCACCATGAACATCTCCATTATGGGTCTTTACCCATGGGAAGGCTTTTCCCATCACCTCTGGATCGTAACATCTCTCTTATGTACAATCCTTAGTCATTACCTCAAGGTCCCTAGGGTGTCGGTACTTTTGAGGTGATCTGACCCTTATGCATCTAGGGAGTGCCTCTCACCTTTACGCCTTAGGTCCTATAAACTCATGAATGTGGCCAACCTCATAACCCATGGGCCTCAGTCAAAGATAGTTTTTACCTCCCGACCCCATTGTCTTATGCATTCAGGGAACAGAAAACTCCTACTCCCATCAGTCTTATCCCTTCCTGACCTTAGTATTGACTTAGGATTCCATCATAGCACATCTCATACTTGAATGCTCACCCAAAACTACACCATCTCTCTGGGTACTTGTGGTCAAACTTACATCCCTTCATGCGAGTCATGGTGACCTACCTATCTCGGTCTGGCCCCATATGGGTTACCGCCATGGCAACATATCTTCATGCCCCGTTAGAGATTGTCACACGTGAGTTTATAAATTCATGATCATACTATGTGCTCTCCACTTAGCTCATCAAGTTCTTATAAGTTACCTCTTAAGGTTACCTCAAACCTAAACAAGAGTTGGTGCTCGCCCCAACAAGAAGGGTCCCTTCCCAAGACGAAATAAAATTATCTCTTGATAGTTACGAAGGTCACAAAACATTCTTACTTGCAGGGTTTGCATCATCATGTGCATGCTTAGCCTTACCATGCTACTTATACACGTAGCCAACAAGAACACAATGTACTATGCCATTCTGAGTTCCTTGGTATTTCACACTTGTTCATCATACCTCAAGGTTTGACCAATATCATACATGCATATGTCATCAACCTATGTGAGTGGTTCGTCAAACAAATATCTCTGTTCAAGTGGGGTTTCCTCTTGCTCTAAAACATGAGGGGTGCCATACTTGAATATATATATGAACTCAATCAGCCTCGTGAGCATCATGTGCACAAGGTAATACTACTTCCCCTCTTTGGTCTAGGAACTCCAGGTTCACCTCTTATGCATAGTTGTCTAACTTCATGATCAGCTGTTCCAACATGAACCGAACCTATACCAGATAGGGCATATACTTGCTAACACTCTTCGATGTGTACAACCCTTAGATCCCTACACAAGGACAACCAACTGGGTTCGAGACCTCACAACTTTCTATCATATCATACCTCTTTAGGGTCCTTGGAACTCTCTATCCTACCCCCTAAAGATAGGTTCTCACATCATCCATACATTTTTTTAGGAAGCCTCTTTCTCTGTTCCAGGGTTTGGTTCCTCTAAAGGCATCCAAGGTACTATGAGCCTCCAAATATTATGCATGAGGAAACCACTCATATCTACTCAGGGTCTTCCATTCTAGGCCATATATACCCAACTTCTCGTGTTTCCTTGTGTCTTAGAGTTAAGGTCTCCAACCTTCCTCATCGGGTCTCACTCTCTCTCTCTCTAGAGCTAACCCTACAACTGGTCTTACCACTAATGGTTCTCTCTCAGAAGATGGGTCAAGTTGTTAAGGATACATGTCTACCCCTACCTGGGTGAAACACACTATCAAAACTTACGTCCGACCAAGATCATCCAAAGATCTGCATGCCTATATAACAAACTATCAGACGTAACCCCTCTAGATCAGGTCTAAAACTGGCTTCCTGCCTTGCTGCCACACACTTCTACATAGGTGCATGCCTCTTTTCTTCTTATGTATATCTGTTAGGGTTCCTATATGGTCACTACTAACCTTCTCAATGAGGGAGCTATCCCTCACCCTTAACTGGTACGACCCACCCAAGGTCGGGTCACTAGGGTCAAACAACCACACATAGTTCAAGCTCCTCGTGTGTACACAAAACCTCACGTAAAGCATGCATGTCATACCCACATACATTTATGCATGGTCAACTATGATATCCATCTCACCGTGCCTTCTCTTTCTCTATCCACCACTTATGGTTTTGGGTTGAGCATCGTCCTTAGAGGATGTGCCAGGTCTCTTCCTCTTCTTAGAGGCTTCTTCCTCTAAGGATAACTCTCTCCTCACCATCCTATAAGATGGTCTAACCTCACCATTCTCTAAAGAGGTCTCCAAGGGTACAACAACATAGTCCATCCAACATAAGAATATAACTAAACTCAACATGAGTCTCTAATTAACAAAACTAATGTTCACGGCATCTTTCTTACATGCTTTTTATTATTTGGTGGAGGATTCCTTAATCCTTATTATATTTACCTGAAACTCAGGAGGATGGTAGAGAGAGAGAAAACCCTAATATCTTAGACTTATTCAGTGAAACTGGGTAGAGAAGGGATGAAGACAGAAAAGAGAAGACCTAGATGTATCTTATTTCGAGTCATATCCTTTGATTTTAGCCAGGCAGTAACATAGAATCCGGGAGTCCTCATAGATTGACTAGTGGGGCAGAGGAAAATCTTACCAGCCCCAAAATCGTGATCCTTTTTTAGACACCTCGATCATTGGAAAATCCTCTAATAAATCCATTGTGTTCTAAAGATTTTGTAAAATTTAATAATTATTACAGATTAAATGGAAAACCATGCTCTGATACCAAATGTAATGGTGTTTCTTCTCAGTAAACCCCAATTAAGAAAGACCAAGAAGTCAGAGCCGTTATCCCAAAATAAGATAAATGGTTAGGCAAATAATAAAAAATAATTAATAAATTCTACCAAGGGCTAAGCTTAAAATAGGATAAAATTTACTTTTCACATACCTTTCAAAACTAGGAATCTGGAACTTCTACCCACTATATAGTTCTATCTAACTAAATCCTCATTTATGTTTTAACTTTATTCTTTACAAATTCCACTTTACTGGTTGTCCAATTTTAGATATTCCTAAAATGCCTACAATCAAAACGTCGGTCAATATAATGAATTATATTGGTATGTAGGGGAACCAAAATCTTTCATCTATTTGTAACAACATAATGCAATCAAATTATTGCTTAACAAATCAAACTTTATGGATTAAGCATAACAACTCAATCCCTACATTTCCTTGCCTCTATTATGTCTCTGCAGTGGACATGGATACTACCACTCTAATATGTTAGATCTCAAATAGCCCCTATGATCCTTCCTTACAGGTAAACCATGACCTAGGGATGTGTAGTCGTATGGTCCTAGCCAAGGGTTGACCAACACATCGAGTCATGATAACCTGATGATCCTACCCTAAGGGTATACCATGTACTAGGTCATCCATCTCATCATCATCAAAGCTATAGAGAAGGACTAGGATCCGAGCTAGTCATGCACATATATTTATGGTGATAGCCATAGTCACTTTATAGTGCATGAAATAAAAGTCAACAAAGTAGTTAATTTCAAACAACTGATAAAAACCTCAGAAATCACCATGAAACTAGAGGTATTAGCCATAAGTGTAACCACATACCTGACTTGGAATCTCAAATATGAGCAAGATATCCAATCCAATCAAGATGTCCAATCAGGAAAGACAAGCAACCAATCAAGCAATCTTGATCCTGAAAAATATGTGTAACACCTAATTGTTACCATCACATCCCAAGAAACTCCTTATTGACTTGGGACACCTTTTTAAGGTTCATAATCCAAATTAGGGTTCATTAGGGTTTCTTAGATCAATTTATCAATTTTTATCCTTTTTAGGTCAACAAACCCTAAAATAACATTTCTATGTTCAAAACCCTAATTATCCAATTAAAGCCTCTGTATCATCAATTTGTCTTAGGATTAACCTAACTTCATCTCATTCATAAGATCTCTAAATATAACTCATTAGAAACCATTAACACCTAGATTAGGGTTTCTAAACCCAATAATGCATTTTATACATATGAAACCCTAAATTAGCCTATAAAGAATATGTTTCATCTAGTTGGATACAAAACATTCTTTTTATTAACAACATGTTAATATTCTTATAGAACATCCATATTAATATTTCCCAATTTCATTAATCATCAAATTAAGGTTCTTCCTCATTATAAAGCATTATGATTAGCAACTTTAACCACTTTTGAACTATGATCAGATTCAGCCCCTAAAACCATTTTATTGAATTCATTACATTTTTTGATCAATTTTCATATATAACATGTCTCCATATGGTCTACCATTCATTAGATCATAATTCCATAAATTATTTACCTTTCAACCAATTGCTGGCTGCCACGTCAGCTACTCATCTTTTATTCCCCCTTTTCCATGCGGGCCATGCCAGCCAATGGGATTCGGACATGTTTGCTCCTTACTCCACACAAATAGGACCCAGGCCTCACATGAAAGACCGATGCCACCCTTGCCTTGGTGACCCTGGGTTAGGTTACACTCAGGGAAAAAGGGTCAAATGTTGCATAATCTTCTTCTACCTCACGACCTCCCTCGTGTGTAGGGCAGGGCTGATGCATAGTCAACACTAGGGTTGACTTGACACCCTTATCCCTCAAACTACAAAGCAAAGAGTCATTTACCTTCTCCAGACCTTGGCGAACTTGTCCCCGTCCCTAATTCCTTTGGGGTGAGGGGAAACGATGGGTCGAGTAGGTATGGCCTTCCTCCCTCTGGTGACCAGCAGGATGGATCAAGTTGCATTCTGTGATGCTTTTAGACGATGTGAATGCTAAGAAATGTCAGGGAGAGTACCATGTGGCATTGATGGCTTTGGAGGAAATCTGAGTGCGAGAAAATCTGAGATGGAACTTCTCCAGTTTCCCCCTCCTTTTCTAAAATGAAAATAAAGTATGATATGAGCATCGTCATATCTCCATCTAACGATCGATATTGAGTGTGTCATTAACCTGGGTTGGGCCTAAGGTTTCCTAGTTTGATTTCAAATGTGACAAATTGCATTATAATATTAGTTATCCCTTCACTTTAGGGAAACTTATCAAATTTGTAACTCTCCTCTCTTGCATCCACTCATTCCAAAATTTTAAAGGAAAGTTCATAATGACTTTAACTTCATGTATGCAAAGTTTGGGCCTCAAATTTGAGATTATTTGAGAGTTTTCTTCACATGCAAGTTATCTCTTAATTAGGAATATTTTATACATATTTTCTCACTCTAATTCTTTTATATCATTTATCTGGATTCCTTTTACCATTAGAAACCTTGTGGATTTGAAATCTCATCCTTGATGATTCAATCATACACCTTTCCACATATTTCTCATATTTTCATCATTATCTCATCTTCCCTTCTTAATAATGCATTATTTTATTTCTTCTTTTTCTTGTAATCATATTGGACTAATTAACATATTATGATCCACAAAATCACATGCACAAAGGAAATATTGCAAAAGGGAATCCATTCAATACATATAATTCATACAATTTCCATAATCCTACATTTATTGGGGGAATGGCATTTCCAACCATATCCTTGTCGAATGATCACTCATATAAGATAATAAAGCTATAGTATGTGTGTGGAACATGGTGTGATATGGGTTCCCTAGCTTGTGCAATATCTCCATTGTTGCCACACTATAGCTCTACTACATTATCAATGGATAGAACGCCCTATGCTCACCATTTCACATCTTGACACATATAGCTTCTTTTGTTGTAATGTATGCAACAATACGCTTGGAATGTCTTGTAGTATGATCCTCTATCTCTTGCTTGGAACTTTTCTAGCATATATGTAAGGCCCCTAATCTTGCTTAATGAGTTGAATAAGCTTAATCATCATAATTGAATTCTCATAACCCTAATCTAACCTTGTGATATTCTTTGAAATCATAATACAAGCTTAAGTTTCAAATTAGGTCCAATTTGGACATTGTTTGAGCAAGTTATGCAATTTTACGCACATTTTGGACTTTTATACAATTTACCCAATTGAGAGGTGTTATTTGCAGTTTATCACTTGCATTATGTTCCTTGGATATTCTCTCATAATTCTTGAGCTTGTTGAGCCATGGTGCTCCTGTGTAAACCTTGTTTTGAAGGTGTTTTTCTCAAGGGTATTTTAGGGTTTGCCCCTTCATGGATGAGCTACCTTTAGTAGCTATAAACTAATGAATTATTTGATTGGCTGGGAAATTCGATAAAGGAAAGATAAGAAGGTATATACAGATTATGGGGGGGCTTCTTGTGTGTGTGCTTGTATATTCTTAATAAATTAGGGCCATGGACACTTGGATAGATACTAGAACTTCAACTTTTTCTTTTTCTTTATCTTAAAGTTTCATATACTTATCCCCAAGCACCGAAACGAGACATTTTATCTCCAACACTTCCCTTCTTCTCCCAACCTCGTTCTACCTCTGTGCTTCTATAAATTTTCCTATCCAAGGAAGAAGAAAGTGGGGATCTTTTAGAAAAAGGATCTAGGGTTGCAGTTGACTTCCTTTTAGGACTTAAAAAGCTTCCTTCTAGTGATCTTGACCTAAAATAGTAAGAATCCCCTTCTTTCCTCCATTTATTTCTTTCTTATCCTTCCTCCTACCATTCTCCAGGTCAGAACCTTACTGTTCCATGGTACAAATTGCTTGAAAGCTCTAAAACCCTACCTTTCTTGCTCCTTATGCTTAGGGTTTGCTCATTTGATGAAGAAAGGTGCTAGATGGAAGATTTCACAACTTATGCTTGGATTTTCTACCTTACCTGCTTGAGTATTCTTTTGTTTGGGGTTTTATCTTCTAATTAGAGGAAAGTTTTATAACTTGCTTCACATTTATTGCTTACCATAAGCTTTCTAGCTCATGTTCTTGCTTGAAAATGATGATTCATGCACAAAAAAGCTATGTTTGACTTGGATTTCGATTTTTATAATGTTCCCTATTCTGATTTCAGTTCTAGATGAACCGGTGATCATGTGTACATTATTCCTAAGGTATAATATGACTTGGATCAGGTTGGTTTGACAACCTATGTTGCTAAGCACCTATCAACCAATGGTCAATTTTAGGGTTTAAAGTTGATTTCTTCTGTTAACCCATGACCCGATGATGGTACCATTGCAACAACCCTATGGTGTTGTCTTCATGATAACTGATGGTCGAGATCAAAGGTGTCAAATGACGGTGACAACCTATGGTCACCCCCTTAGATCAGGTTTTGGATCAATTAGAAGTTTAATGATCAACCATTAAGTACCCTACTGATGCTATCAATCAATGATGACATTAGCTTAATATTTGATGCTAATTAATGAATATATTGTTGATCTAACAACCTATGGTGATTTAATGGTCACTAATGATGGTGGATCAGGTCTCTACAACCTATGTTGAGTTAAGCATTGTAATTGTAGCATCAATTAAGACTTAGACCAATGGTTTCCTGGGCAACTTGATGCAATGGTCATACTTCTACTATAATTGATGGTTTTAACATATGAAATTAACCCAATGGTCAAGATCTAATATTTATTCCTCCAATAAAGTGGAATTATGTCTAATGTAATATGTTGGTCCTAATAATTTGGTTTATATGGTTTCCGTTATATGATCAACTTAAGGAGCTTACTTGTTGACAATGGATGGCTTGTTTTAAATGAATAGTCGATTGTGGGTTTTACTCCACTCTCAATGGAACTTTTTGTGTTGTTAATCAAAGGATGTATAGGGTTATATGGTGACTCTTTCTAGATCAAAAATCAAGGACTTCATAGGTGGTTTATCCAAGGTGTTTACTTATGTAAACAACCAATGGTCTTACCTTTTAAACATCCAATGGTTCTGGGTGACATTGTGATATGGTGATATGGGTTGAATGATGATGGAACAAATGGAGGGTTACCCTTAATAAGGTAGTCTTACCTATTCACTCATATGGATAGAAGTGATGATAATCATATAGTGTTGATATGTAACCCTAATGAGGTATAACTTGTTATACCTAGCTTTAATATAACTAAATGATAGTAATTGGGTATGAATAGTCCTTGAATGATTAATACAATCATTGAGTACTCTCTTATTGTTGTTGAAAGCCTAGTATGCTATAAAATGATAGTTACATCTTGATTTATGTGTGGGTTCATACTTGAGAATAGTATGGAATGTGATGGTGATGCTTCACCTTATGCATCTATGATCCAATGGGGATGCCGTGAGTTAGGGTTTGGGTATAAGTGCTAATTAGTAACATTGATATAATTTATTATGTCAAACCTAACTCTAATGCAAAAAGATAAAAATAAGTATTCAATTTTAAGATTCTTATGTGATGGAATGATGGTGGAATAACCTCCTTAATATGATCATAACCTTAATATGTTAATTGGTGGTTATCATATCTGCATGGTTGATACTTTCTTATGCTAAACATGTGCATTATGAATATGATGAGGTTAATAATATCAGATTGTTGGCATGTTGATGTAATAAAGGAATGTTCTTAACATTAATATAACCCTGCTATGGTTGTTTATGAATATCTACTAACTCATTAATGCAATATTGTGTTGATCTAGTGTATTATATATAAGTGATGTTGTTGAGCCTTGTTATAAGGCATGCAAAGATAATGATGATCATGAAGGGAATAATATGATTTTCTTAATGACCTTTGGGCATGGTTGAGCCCCAAATGAGGTGTAATCATCTTGTGTTGAGAAGGGTTGATACCCTGTGATATTGTGAAAAGGATTTATATCCTGTGATAGTATGATGAGTAGTGTGGTATCATGAATGACAAATGAATAGTACCATGTGATGAGATGAGAAATTTCGTTTCACACATTTTATATCTTTTCAAAGTTGTGATATGTATATGCTTGCTACAAGTGAATTAGGGTTTGTATGTAAACTTGTTTGATGCAGCCTTAATTCACCCAATTGGCATAACTAATCAAGTGCAACTCTAATCATGTAGTGCCCTATGTCATTGAACCATCTTCAGTGTCAGAACATGTTGGATGGTGAAATGAGTATTCCTAAGGGAAACTCAGAGCGCATACTATTGAGTATGTGGGGGTGGCAGGTTGAGGATATATCCTTGTCATCCACAATGCAGATTGTGGAGGTTGGCTATGGTCATGCCTCATACATCTCATGTGATTGAGAACGACTGCGTTCATGTCTCGGTGATTATAACATGATGTGATTAGAGGACAGCTATGGTTCAACCTCAGTGAATGGGTTTGAGTACCTTAGTTTCTAGTGCCATGACATGTACCAAGGGCAGACTAGTGATTAGAAGCTTGAATAAATGTCGTTGTAGTGGTAGTTTTGACTGATATGTCACTACCTTTTTACTCGTACTAACTGAGGGCAAGAGATCTTAGGATACCGACACTCCTAGAACTTGTATAAAACCGAATATCCCTTCATAGGGGTCAGTTGGACTTTGAATGGTATGATTCAAATTTCCCAGGACATAATAAAAGATGTAATATTGTTTAGGGTTATACACAATGTTTCACATTGGATGATAGGCCTTGTTTGTTATCTTTACATAAAGATGATGCTTAGTGTAATTAAGAGATAGTATATATACTTAGGTTGTGGATATGCTTAAGATTGTAGATGTGTACACACAATAACTATGCTTGTGTTGATAAGTATACTACTATTGTTGATTATAATCATGATGCTAGCTATCTCATGTTGTTTGTTATGTTTAGCATGCTAGTCATGCCTTTGTAACTAGAGATGCATATACTACTAATCATGCTTATCCAAATAGTTGTGCATATGTTGTTAGCTATGATGTTGATATGTTCAACCAATTAGACATGCTCATGTTGTTATCTATGCTATGTTACTAGACTTTCTCATGATGCAAGATATGCATATGCTATTGAATTGCTTATATTGTCAACAAGATAAAGGATGATAGTCTGGATAATGATGATAGTTATTGTCTACTCCTTTATGGATTTTGTTAATCATCAACATTGTTGATATTATTTGTTATATCTGATTAAACTGCTTAACTATTTAATTACTTAAAAAGGTTGTAATCAATAAACATTGTTGGAGGTTATATCTCTTGCTGGGACATGGGTCTCACCCTTGTGGTTCGCCACATTTTTTTAGGTAATCGAAAGTGATGAAAAAAAACATGTGGCAGAAAGGAGGAGATATAGTAATGAATCTTTTAGAAAGTTGATTAGACGTCTAGTGTGTCCTAGAGTTATCCCTGCACTCTCAGGTCTGGGTAGGAAAAATTTGTATGTGGTGTTTCAAATGAATCAGACTTTTGTTAGCATATTAATGCTTGTTTGTGTGGCATATACAAATATTGTTATCATGTGTATATATGTTGTGGATAAGGCAATAGAACAATTTGTATCAAATTCTTGGCATAGTATGGATATAAGAAAGATGTTGGGCTCTTATGCAAATGTTTCTGAGTGGGTGCTGACATTGAAATCAGTTTTAATTTACCCATATTTTTGGGTATGTGGTTAATTGGTGATTGATTGTTTTTTATGTTTTGAGTAACCTTGTTTAGTGTAACAGGTTATCACAAGTTGGTATCAGAGCTTTAGGTTCACTGAGTATACAGGGACACTAGGACTTAAGACTAGGATGATGTCTAACATGACGCAAAAACATGGTGCATACTGCCTAATCTCAGTACTTGGATGCCCTGACCAGATATTCAATTATTGAAGAAAAGGTAAGTATGGAACCTCTATATTGTTATCCTTTTGATTACTCTGATCATGTAGTCATTTTTAAACAATATAATTGAGCATAATGAATAAGAATCATGGTATGAATATCTCAATCATACCTTAAAGAAGATGAGAATTGCATCATTAGCTATCAAAACTTGAATGTTTGGTAACTATAAGAGAAAGATATAACACCATGGTATCTAAATCTAAATACAAATAAGAAAAAGAGTAGTTCTTGATGATGTGATTCAAGAATATAATAAAGTAAAAGACAGATAAGTATAGGCTTATAAAGTGAATAAAGGTATGAAATACACATAAGATGGAGAGAACTCCTATAATAGTATAAAATGAGAAGATAAATGAGAACAATTATAAAGGAATAAGGTGGAGCCTGAGTTAATCTTAGACCAATGTCACATAACTGGAATCCCAGTCCCATGAACCAAACGTATACCAAAGGCAACATGTGAAAGCGTAAATCTTAGCACACATGAACATATTACAAGATAAAGGCACCAACACAGTCTCAACATTCAAAAAGTATAACTTATACAAAATGCATTATATTAATGAATTTAGTTACATATTTCTAGATTCAAGGTACAAGTCATTCATGTGCACTAACTTTAGATCTTACAACAAGTACACCTAGCATAGCTCACCGAGCCCATCAACCTTCTAGCCATCTCTGGACCTAAAAACAAAATACAAGAAACGGGTCAACACATGAGGTATTGAGTATGGGGCAGAAAGATACATATATGTATAAGCTTTACATAATTTGAAAATATTTCAAGACTAAATGAACAAGAATAAAAATGTTAACTGTTTAACAAATATGAAACCATATTTTATGTCATTTCACTCCATTATACCAACAATATCAAGCATGTTTAAGGTCTTTGACCATCTTCCC
This sequence comes from Alisma plantago-aquatica, assembly GCA_963693085.1. Lineage (NCBI taxonomy): Eukaryota > Viridiplantae > Streptophyta > Magnoliopsida > Alismatales > Alismataceae > Alisma > Alisma plantago-aquatica. The sequence continues at coordinate 522,166,395 of OY856412.1, forward strand.
GTCGAAAGGGTTCATAAGGGTTACAAAAATTAGCTAACCCTATTATACAGAGGGACCTCAAGGCCATAGCTAAGAGCTAACCCTTTATCTACAATATTATAATGGAGTTCTATATATATGTGTGTGTGTGTTCAAGTTATAAACCGACGAGGCAAATATTGAATAAGACATAACAATAGTACATGGAAATATTTGAGCAAGTAAACAAACAAGCATACAATACATATCTTTTCAAGCTAGAAAGTGATATTCATATAAGTAGACAAGGCCCATACATGATTCAAAGATTCATAACCTAACTTGACCTTCATCATCTATCCACATGCCAAAGCTAATTAACAACTAGATTGTATACATGCATTAGATTCTCAACATTAACCCTAATTATCTTCATTTTAAGGGTTTTGGCCAATTTAGGTTACAAGTTGCTTATTAGTACATTTGATGACCTTATACCGATTTAGAGCCCATCATGTGGGTGTGGTTCAAGTGTCATCGCATCATGACGTTCCATGCACTTTCTATGATCATATCAAGGTTTAAGGCATTTACATGCACTCTAGGGTCAAAAGAGTCACAAAAGAGAACCCTAGATCAAGATTCATCAAGTCAAGAGATCCAGACCTAAAAATGTTTTAGATCAACAACATTAATCCATCAGAAACACTTAATAAGATTAGGTGGGTGTCCATTAGAAGCAAGATTAGCAATCTAGGGAAAAGTTCAGCATTATGGTCCAAAGTAGGCACATATGTACAATTGAGGTCATTCATGAGAAATAGGGATATTAGGACCTTTTTTAGGGCTACAAAGACATTAGAGTTATTTATTTGATTATTACGGATGCAAGGGTACATAAAATATTTCAACTTTATCATGGTTGTGCATGTAACATGGTCAACGAAGGTTAAAATTCTTATTTTAGCCAATCAGTAGAATTATAATAGGAATTAAGGTCTGCAAGTATTCCCATGTTTTAGATATTTTTGAAAGGATCAATTTGATATATAATTTTGCATCATTTGGCCAAGGGAATTGGGAGATATCGATTTTAGAAGATTATAAGTCAAACTATAGAGAAACCAAACATCATACCCTTGATTATGTAGACGATCTCGACCGTTGATGCAAGATCGAGCGGACACATCTGAACTTTCACCTACACACCCACATGCAGTCAATTTTTGCTGATGCCCACTCCAATTGAGTTTGAGGGTGGCGGTGGTTGGTGCCTTTGGGGCGCTGGCTTGACTGTTGATGCCAGATCGAACGGTCTTGCATCTCTGCTTCTCTTAGCGCGTCCAGTCCGCACGGAGGTCCCTTGTTTCCTATGTCAGAACAGGGGAGGAAGAGAGGTTCCTCAACCTCCCTTATCAGTTGACCAAAGGCCACTGAACTAGCTGCTCAAAGCGGCACCAAGGTGATCAGAGCAGGGCACGCCGCCGCACTCCTCACTCGCGATCGCCGAGTGGGTGGGGTTGTATGGGCCAGCTCCCACGAGTCCCTAGCTGGCGGCTGCAGGACCCAAATGTGAACCATGGAGCGTGAAGAGAGGAAAGGAGGGGGAAGAAAGCCAACGGCTGGAGAAACTAGGAAAAGAGCAAGGAAGCCAAGGGACGGGGGGTATATAAGGGAGTAAAGGTTTAGGGTTCCAGTACAGCTTCTGTTCTGCTCCATTGCCCGATTTGGAGGGGGAGGAGGAAGGGTAGATTCCCTATTCTCGGTAACTTCCTAAAGGGGAAAGACAAAGGGGGAGTAGGCAGATGGGCTTTCATTTCCACTCAAGGCCCAAAGTGCCCAAAATCGGCCCAAAAAGACAGAATAGAATACAAGAAAAGGCTGGGTAAACTCATATTTCTAACACCCATATCTTTTGATATGACACTCTGATTGAGGAGACTTTTATGCCATTGGACTCATTATTGGATCCTCTATAAAATAGTACATAGTGGAGGGTCATGTGAACATAGTACATATGTTAAAAAATGGGTTCAAAGGTATGATGTATTAAGGTATAATACTAAGCTCAAGGTGTTGATTGATGTCACACATTGCAAAATTGAGCATTAGAGAAATCTAATTGGAGTGTCACAACACTCAAACTGTGAAATTGACATCCAAACTAGATAATTGGTCATTGTAGTGTGAGGGAGAGTATAATCAAAGGGTGAGAAAATTAGGGTTGTCACATCCTTCCCTCCTTACAAGAAATTTTGTCCTCAAAATTCATCCAAGATCATAAATAAGAGTCAAAGTCAAAATTCATCGAGTCTAGGTATCCAACTATGGTTGTCAATGCATTCTCCATAATGGGATGCACACTAGGTTGTCATCATCAAGGGTGTACTCATCTCAATGGTATACACATTTACTTATTATCCCACCATATTATGACATCATCGTTGCATTAGGGTTTTCCATCACCTAGTATCCATACATTAGGGTTTTTGTGCATATATGAGACCAAGGGGTATCATCAGAATCTATGTTATCAATTCTCAAACGAATATTTTCATGGTCATGGCTTCAAACGAGACTATCATTGAGTGTGTATCTCATCTTAGTCTAGATTTCATGCGTGTTTTTGCTTTTCTCCAAAATTCTACCAACACTACCCAATAATATTAATCATTTTTTTGGGACCTGAAATTAAGCAATATTCATCTTTTTATTCAAATTATTTCCCCAAGAGTATCATCATATCAAGTTGATATATTTTCATTTGGGTATGATATTAGGCATGTTACCCCTAATTATTCAAGCCAAGATCTTTAGACATCATCATATTAAGTTCATGATTTGAAAGCTACATATTTTATGTATAGTATGATTCCATATTAGGTCTAGCTTATGAGAGGGGCTTCTCATGAATATTCAAGTTTTTAAACTTAAGTGAGATATTTTTCATACATCATGCTTTATCTCGAGAAACAACAATATTATCACTATAGAACTTTCATAGTCATCTAACTTGTATCTCAAAGGAGCTCCATAAGCTCATGCCACTCAATATAAGACATATATATGACATGGAAAAACATTCTAACCACAACTTTCAACTTTAACAAAAATTTCTACCCATATTTCGAGAAATAAGGGTAAACACTAGATTCATTTATATACAACTATAACCCGAGTATGAGGCTCATCATGGATATCACACATCATGTACATCATCTTAGGGTCTTGGGACATCTCCCTCACCTATATAGCAACCATCAAAATTTCAATTGCCTCTTTCTCTAGGGTTAGATATGTAATAGGAAATCTAGGGTTCAACAAGGGACCATGAACTAGGCGAATTATCTCATATACTTAGAGGTATCCTAGCTAGGGACTCTTCATCAAGTATTTCATCATTCATATTTTTCAACATTTCAAATATTTTGGAGTGTAGGTACTCTAACCTTCTACCGAGGCAGGTCGACTCATATCAAAAGGTCACCCTATTCATATGTCCCATGCTAGAGGTCCTCCTTTATAAAGAGATTGAGGCCCACATTGGTCGCAAACTATATGTCACATATCATATTTCAACATGCACAAGACTAGGTACAAGCGAACATGCCAAACCACTAGTTATGTTTAGCACATCAGCCAAGTCATATGTATCAACAAGGTGCTAGGTCTAGCTAGGGTTGCATGGTCAAACTCATTTCATATCATCAAACTACTTGATCCTTTCAAGGACAAACTTGGGTCTTATCACAGTCAACATCATCATAAATATCATTATCATTATCTTAGGTTATCTTGGTTACTCACTAGCCTAACCTTTATCATCACTCTAGACAACTATAGAGACTATCACTATCATCTAAACTCTCTCATCTGGACTTGATGTTACATCTCCTTTTCTAAGGTTGTATGGGAACTCAGTGCCTTTCTATGTGTGGTAGCATTTTTTATATGTACATATAATAATACATGAAATATTTTTTCTCCAACATTTAAATAGGCGATGAAAACCACCATACTCCATTCGAATGAAACCAAAACCAAAATGAGTTACCACACTCATGAGGAAGTCCAGTACCATGACACCTAGAGAACTAGCAAGAACATGGTGCACACCTATGTAGACAACCTAAGCACATGTCATGAATCATATGTTTATGGAGGTAAAATACACAAGTCTACACTTAGTTCTACAACATCTAGGTTCTAACCTAGAGTCTAAGTCAACCTAGTCCTCAAAGGACATCTTATTAAGTTTTCTAGGGTTGAGATGTAAGGTGAGTCTAGTTTGTGTTTTATGTGAGCAATGTTTGGTGTAGTTATTGTTCATGCTCTGATACCATCTGTCACGAAACTGGAATCCCAATCCCATGAACCAAACGTTTACCAAAGGCAACATGCGGAAGTGTAAATCTTAGCACACATGGACAGATAACAAGATAAAGGCACCAACACAGTCTCAACATTCAACAAGTATAAATTATTCAAAATGCATTATATTCATGAATTTAGTTACATATTTCCAGAGTCAAGGTACAAGTCATTCATGTGCACTAAATCTAGATCTTACAACAAGTACACCTAGCATAGCTCACCGAGCCCATCAACCTTCTAGCCAGCTCTGAACCTAAAAACAAATTACGAGAAATGGGTCAACACACGAGGTGTTGAGTATGGGGCAGAAAGACACAAATATGTATAAGCTTTGCATAATTTGAAAAGATTTCAAGACTAAATGAACAAGAATAAACATGTTAACTGTTTAACAAATGTGAAACCATATTTTATGTCATTTCATTCCATTATACCAATAATATCAAGCATGTTTAAGGCCTTTGACCATCTTCCCATCGGAAGGGTCCATAGGGGTTACAAAAATTAGCTAACCCTTTTATACAGAGGGACCTCAAGGCCATAGCCAAGATCTAACCCTTTATCAACAATATTATAATGGAATTATATATATATATATGTGTGTGTGTGTGTGTGTGTGTTCAAGTTATAAAACTGATGAGGCAAACATCGAGTAAGACATAACACTACTACATGGCAATATTTGAGCAAGTAAACAAACAAGCATACAATACATATCTTTTCAAGATAGAAAGTGATATTCATATAACTAGAAAAATCCCATACCTGATTCAAAGATTCATAACCTAACTTATCCTTCATCATCTAGTGACATGCCAAACCTGATTAACAAAAAGATTGTACACATGCATTAGATTCTCATCACTAACCCTAATTATCTTCATTTTAACAGTTTTAGCCAAGCTAGGATACAAGTTTCTTATTAGTGCATTTGATGACCTTATACTAATTTAGAGTCCATCATGTGGGTGTGGTTCAAGTGTCATCCCATCATGACGTTCCATGCACTTTCAATCATCATATCAAGGTTTAAGGCATTTACATGCATTCTAGGGTCAAAAGACTCACAAAAGAGCACCCTAGATCATGATTCATCATGTCAAGAGATCCAGACCTAAAAATGTTTTAGATCAGCAACACTAAGCCATCAGAAACACTTAATAAGATTAGGTGGGTGTCCATTAGAAGCAAGATTAGCAATCTAGGGCACAGTTCAACATTATGGTCCAAAGTAGGCACATATGTACAATTGAGGTCATTCATGAGAAATAGGGAGAGTAGGACCTTCTTTAGGGCTATGAATACATTAGAGTTAGTGATTTGATGATTACAGATGCAAGAGTACATAAAAGATTTCAACTTTATCATGGTTGTGCATGTAACATGGTCACCGAAGGTAAAAAAAATTTATTTTAGACAATCAAATAAATTATAATAGGAATCATGGTCTGCAAATATTCCCATGTTGTATATCTATTTGAAAGGATCAATTTGATATATAATGTTGCATCATTTGGCCTAGGGAATTGGGAGATATAGATTTTAGAAAATTATAAGTCAAATTATAGAGAAACCAAGCATCATACCCTTAATTATGTAGAGGATCTCAACCGTTGATGCAAGATCGAGAGGCCACATATGACTCTTCACCTACACCCCCACGTGTGGTCCACTATCGCTGACGGCTGCTCCAAATGAGTTTGAGGGTGGTGGCGTTTGGTGCCTTCGGGGCGCTGGCTTGACTGTTGATGCTAGATGAAACGGTCGTGAATCTCTCCCTCTCTTAGCACATCCAGTCCGAACAGAGGTCCCCTGTTTCCTACGTCGAAATAGGGGAGGAATAGAGGTTCCTCAACCTCCCTTCTCGGTTGACCAAAGGCCACTGAACCAGCTGCTCAAGGTGGCACTGAGGTGATCAGAGCAGGGCATGTCACCGCACTCCTCACTCGCACTCGCCGAGTGGGTGGGTTGTATGGGTGAGCTCCCACGAGTCCCTAGATGGCAGCTACAGGACCCAAACGTGAAGCATGGAGTGTTAAGAGAGGAAAGGAAGGGGAAGAAAGTCGGTGGCTGGAGAAACTAGGAAAAGAACAAGGAAGCCAAGGGAAGGGGGGTATATAAGGGAGTAAAGGTTTAGGGTTCCAGTGTTGCTTCTGTTCTCCTCCATTGCCCGATTTGGAGGGGGAGGAGGAAGGGTGGATTCCCTATTCTTAGTGACTTCCTGAAGGGGAAAGAAAAAGGTGGAGCAGGCAGATGGGCTTTCATTTCTACTCAAGGCCCAAAGTGCCCAAAATCGGCCCAAAAAGACAGAATAGAATACAAGAAAAGGCTGGTACGTAAACTCATATTTCTAATACCCATATCTTTTGATCCGACACTCTGATTGAGGAGACTTTTACATCGTTGGACTCATTATTGGATCCTCTATAAGATAGTACATAGGGTCATGTGATTATAGTACAGAGGTTCAAAAATGGGTACAAGGGGATGATGTATTAAAGTATAATACTAAGCCCAAGGTGTTGATTGATGTCACACATTACAAAATTGAGCATTAGAGAAATCTAATTGGAGTGTCACAAAACTCAAACTATGAAATTGACATCCAAACTAGATAATTGGTCATAATAATGTGAGGGAGAGTATAATAAAAAGGTGATAAAATTAGGGTTGTCACAACCAACCTTTATGTGTAAGGAAGTGTTAATGTAAAATAAGTATGGTGTTTGAAAGAAATTAAGGCATATGATCCATGTTTAATGAATAAAATGTGGAATATGATGATTTACCTGTTGATAAGTGGTTCAAAACATAATAAAATAAGAGAACATACCCAAGTGTGATAAATAGTCATCAAGGAAGGACTAATGAGATATGTTAATCATGATGATTCCTATGCTAATGGGAAGGAACCCAAAATGAAAAAGGTAAAATGATACATAAGAAGCTGTAACCTGCATAATGAAATAGAATTCGTTACCTTTTTGCTAGTGACCCTTGAAAAATGCTTCTATGGTATGGGAAGTGTGTTTCCCTTTGTGTCTTTCCTTTCTATAGAACAACTTTCAAGTGGATCATTGCCACTTGGTATGTGTGGATTGGCTGCAAACATGAAGGTGGATAGCTTATTATAGCATAAGGTTGCTTGGACTATGGTTCCAAGATCATAAAGTTTGTGATCAGTTTTCTTTTGAGCCTTCCAATAATTAGGAAGACTCCTCTTATATGTTTTGAAGTTAATTATGTTGGTATAAGTAGATGAGATAAGGATGTGAGTTCCTTATAGGATATGAGGTGGATACCAAGGTAATGAATCCTAGTATCCAAGATGTATCAACAGTATGGGAAGTATGTGAAGGTTGGAGATATTTACTAAATGAACATATCAAGTATTCCTCCCCCTTAGAGAGAGGGAGAGAGAGAGTTGATGATGCCCCTGTAAATGTTGTTTGGAAGGACAAACAAAAGTGATTGTATAATGTTGTGAATGGTTCAGTGATAGATGGGCAATACCACTATCAAGGATAGATGGTTTGTTGGTCAATAGATATGTGATACCATGTTCCTTTAAGATAAAAATATGATCAAATATCAATGCATAAGAGTTAGATTGGATGACATAATTAACATGACCATGATGAGTTTAGAGTTATGTCCTTTTGACTAACCAATGCACAAATAGAATTTATGAATAGGAGGAACATAGTGTTCCAGTCATGTCATACAAGTTATATCAAGCTTTAAATTATGACATGTCAAATTATTTCAAATATTATAAAAATATGATATTGATTCAAAAACGTTAGGGTTTCCAAAGCATCAATGGCTATGAGCAAGTTGAGCAAGTGTGAGATGGGGTTGATTAAGTGTCTTTATGAGATCATGGTATGTCTTCTAAGTAGGTTGTGTAAATCCTAGTAAGGTGAAGATAGTTTTGTTGTTTCACCCCTAAGAATTTTGTCTAGGAATGATGTTTCATTGTATGGAATGAAAGGTTCCAGTGTCAGCATTTCTTTTGATGCTGAAAAAGAATTGACAAGTTTCCATTGCTAGTGTATCTAAAAAAAGGATGGATAAATCATTTTTTTATGCTTCCAAGGAATGGTATGGGACACATGCCATGATTGGTAAAAATCTAGCAAGTATGACTTTTTAGTAATGTGTTTATACAATAGTTATAATTTTAGGATGATATTTAGAATTTAAAGTTGAAAGTTACTATTAGATTTGTACATGTGGCACAACAATTTTCTATGTTCCATATTTGCAAATGTCTTTTTATGTGAGGCTTTTTGTGCTGACCCAAGATCAGATATGTATGAATGATGTGACATTACCATGATATGAAAGTAAGCATGTTAAGGTAATGGGATGAGGTGCAAAGGATGTACCCATCTTTGGTTACCTTGGATTTCGAGGGTGAAATCCCAGTAAGGGGTTTATAGTTGTAAGACCTCTAAACTTGCTTAATGAGTTAAATAAGCTTAATTATCATATTTGAATTCATATAAACCTAATATATGCTTGTGATATTCTTTGAAATCATAAGACAAGCTTAAGTTTCAAATTTGGTTCAATTTGTACATTGTTTGCGAAAGTTATGCAATTTTACGCATATTTTGAACTTTTCTGCAATTTACCCAATTGAGAGGTTTTCTTTGCAACATATCACTTGAATTATGTTCCTTGTATATTTCCTCATCATTACTGAGCTTGTTGATCCATGGGGCGCCTCTTTAAACCTTGGTTTGAAGGTGTTTTCCTCAAGGGTATTTTAGGGTTTACCCCTTCATGGATGAGCTACCTTTAGTAGCTATCAACTAATGAATTATATGATTGTATGGGAAATTTAACAAAGGAAATATTAGAATGTCTATACAGATGGTTGGGGAGCTTCTTGTGTGTTTTCTTGTATATTCTTAATAAATTAAGGCCACGGACACTTGGATAGATACTAGAACTTCAACTATTTCTTTTTCTTTATCTTAAAGTTTCATATGCTTATCCCCAAGCACCAAAATGAGCCATTTTCTCTCCACCACTTCCCTCCTTCTCCCAACCTCGTTCTCCCTCTATTCGTTTGTGAATTTTCCTGTCCAAGGAAGAAGAAAGTGGGGACCTTCTTGGAAAAAGGATCTAGGGTTGTAATTGACTTCCTTTTAGGGCTTAAAAAGCTTCCATCTAGTGATCTTGAGCTAAAAGAGTATGAATCCCCTTCTTTCCTCTGTTTATTTCTGTGTTATCCTTCCTCCGAGATTTCTCCAGGTCGGAACCTTTCTGTTCCGTGGTAGAAATTGCTCGAAAGCTCTAAAACCCTACCTTTCTGGCTCCTTATGCTTAGGGTTTGATCATTTGATGAAGAAAGGTGCTAGATGGAAGAGTTCACAACTTATACTTGGATTTTCTACCCTACCTTCTCGAGTTCTCTTCTGTTTGGGGTTTCATCTTCTAATTAAAGGCAAGTTTTATAACTTGCTCCACGTTTATTGCTTACCATAAGCTTTCTAGCTCACGTTCTTGCTTGAAAATGATGATCCATGCACTAAAAAGCTATGCTTGACTTGGATTTCAATTTTTATAATGTTCCCTATTCTTATTTCAGTTCTAGATGAACCTCTGAAAATGTGTACATTATTCCTAAGGTATAATATGACTTAGATCAGGTTGGTTTGACAACCTATGGTGCTAAGCACCTATCAACCAATGGTCAATTCTAGGGTTTAAAGCTGATTTCTTCTATAGACTCATGACCCAATGATGGTACCATTGCAACAACCCTACGGTGTTGTCTTCATTATAATTGATGGTCGAGATCAAAGGTGTCAAATGATGGTGACAACCTATGGTCACCCCCTTAGGTCAGGTTTTACATCAATTAGAAGTTTAATGATCAACCATTAAGTACCCTACTGATGTTGATTAATGAATATAGTGTTGATATAACAACCTATGGTGATTTAATGGTCACCAATGATGGTGGATCAGGTCTCTACAACCTATGTTGAGTTAAGCATTGTAGTTGTAGCATCAACTAAGCCTTATACCAATGGTTTCCTAGGACACTTGATGTAATGGTTGGACCTATACTATAATTGATGGTTTTAACATATGAACTTGACCCAATGGTCAAGATCTAATGTTTATTCCTCCAATAAAGTGGAATGATGGATAATGTAATATTTTGGTCATAATAATGTGATTTGTATGGTTTCCTTCGTATGATCAACTTAAGGAGCTTACTTGTTGACAATGCATGGCTTGTTCTAAATGAATAGTAAATTGTGGGTTTTACCCTACTCTCAATGGAACTTTTTGTGTTGTTAATCAAGGGATGTCAAGGGTTAGATGGTGACTCTTTCTAGATCACAAATCAAGGACTTCATAGGTGGTTTATCAAAGGTGTTTACTTATGTAAACAACCAATGGTCTTACCTTTTAAACATCCAATGGTTCTGGGTGACATTGTGGTATCACCACTACAGAAATAGCTTATAACGTCACATTTAGAGGCGTCAGTTGTATCCAAAAAACTGATGCCTAAACCCTACAACATCGGTTGAAAATACAAACCGACATCTATATGTGAAGACCGACCAGACATGAGTATCGCTTTTTATTTAGTGTCGGTTGCTCAATAAGACACTGATGCCTAAAATCGCCCACAAAATACAATTTTTCCAGTGCAAAAAAATTACCTCAAAAATTTCACATATGACATCGGTTGTTTACGAAATAACCGACGACTAAAGATTTTTTGAAAGACAAAAATCAGCCCCATATTTTTCATCGGTTTCCTTACAATAATTGACGCTGATGTGTGTTTGCGTATTGTCCCCACAAAAATATTTACCCCCCAAATTGCCCAATTGGCGTCGGTTTTTTATGGCAACTGATGACTATGGTTGTAACTCAAGAACATTTTTTTGTCAGCATATGTGGATAGACGTCGGTTTTTTTTGTAGAAACCGACGAATAATATGTGTATAGATGTCGGTTTTGGTATATGCCTATGTCCCACTTAATAATTGTGAAATGTCCTCCCCTTCCCCATTCTCTGTTTCATTCTCTACCCAGCCTATTAATGCTCTGGTGATTTGTTCCTCTGCTGCCACTCTCCCTTCTACTCTAGCCACCTTCGTCACAACTCTTTGGGCTTCCTAGCCGCCGCCACCACTGTACCGCCCCCACCGCCAGTGAGGAGCTACACTCACTGCCAGACACCACACAACTGTCGCCGCCACTGCACTACCACACAACCGCCATCGTTGTTGCACTGAGGAGCCACGAGCTCACGCTGCTGCCTATATGTACTTCCTGCTCTTCTTCTTCCTGCTCCTCTTCTTCCTCCACTCGCCTTCCTGCAATCCGTCCTGCTCCTCTTCTTCCTACTCCTTCTCCCTGTTCATCCTACTCCTCTTCCTCTGCCACGAGATAGGGTTTGTTTGGTGTTGTTGGCGGCGAGTAGTGTATGAGAGGAGATTGGGATGGCTTTGTTGATGATGCACTCTACATTTGTGTGGGTCTCTTTGTTTTTTTAGGTGATACCCATTGAGCTTCATTTTGTTTTTTTGTTGTTTATCCTCTCTTGGTTGTGAACTTGTGCTATTGTGGGCATTTGTGTTGTTTATGTACATACACTTGATTATTACTGTTAGTGATTTGAGGTTGTGGAATCATTTCATATGTGGTGGTTTCTATGCTTGTTTATTTGGCATGAGGTTATATGGTAAGTTGTGCAACTCTTAATTGCTTTTTGGTGTTTGGATCATTGGTAAACTTTCTCCACTGGGATGTGTTACTACCTCGGATTTAAGGAATGTGACGAGAGGACCGTTATGCTGGTTGCCTATTTGAACCCTAATTGGATATTGGGTACATGTTTCTACATTGTTGTTACTTCTTCTTGGTCCTCTAAAATTGATGTATATTGAATCGTAATTAATACATTATAATAGAATTGAATCGTGCATTTGTGTTGTTGCAGGTGCTAATTGAGTTGATGTGCATGTGTTCTTGGGCTGAATTTAGTTGTTGGGTCATCCATTTGTGTTGTTGACTTGCATATATTTCTTCTTCAACCTTCAAGTGAGGTATAATATTCTCACTATCCCAATGTTCCATTAGGCTTTATTTTTATTCAAATCTTTGATATATGGAATCATGGTTTATTTAATGTTTACTATTTACTGACAAGCATGATTAAATGATGTTACACAAAACTTAGTATATGAATGATAAAACAAGTATTGTAGGTATAAGAATGACAACATACATGTATTGGTTGGCCTAGAAACCCATCCAAGATTTACTCATTAGGAGTAAATCTTGGATAGTCCCCAGTTTGGGATTGTTCTTGAACACTTAATCTCACTTATGATGTAAGTGTATAATGTGTATTGGGTTTTCAAGAAAATTTCGGCAACATTTCCCTATTTGTTCTCTAAGTACATATGCACTTGGAGAACAGTGGGGAAATGCTACCAAAATTTTCTTGAAAACCAAATACACATTATACACTTACTAGTGAGATTAGGTGTTCAAGAATGGGATAGGTGGTACACATATATTATATATAAGACCTTAAACCCTAAATTTTAACCAAAAACCCTAATCTTTTAACCCTAGACCCTAATCTTTTAACCCTAAACCCTAACATATACTTGTTTTCTCTTTGATCATAGGATGGATAGATCATGGATGTCCATTTCAAATCGTTGCACCCCAGAGTTTATTTCTGGTTTTGATCAGTTTATTAGATTTGTCGAGGAACATAGGAAACAACCTAGAGATAGGTTCTACTGTCCATGTAGGCATTGCGGTAACAACTTGAAAGTCAGCAATGGTGACGAAATCAAAATTCATGTCATGTGCAATGAGATTGTACAAGGCTATAAAGAATGGCACTGGCATGGAGAGATTCCAATCCTAAAATTAGTAGATGTCGATAGCAGTGCTTGTGTGGAAGAAGAAATTGGCTTCGATGACGTAAATGTGAATGAACCAGTTCCAGTAGACATTATTGATGTGATGGTGGATAGTTGTGGGGTAGAGCACACTAATCCACCTCCCATGTTTAGAAACATTGTGCATGATGTTGAGATACCATTATACACAAGTTGTACTAAGTTTATGAAGCTTAGCGTTGTGATGAGATTGTATAAGCTGAAAGATAATAATAGATGGCATGACAAAAGCTTCACGTAATTATTGTCTTTGTTGAAAGAAATTCTTCTTGAAGGAAAAGAGCTGGAAATCTCAACATACCAGTTACAGAAATTGTTGTGCCCAACGGGAATGGAGGCCAAGAAGATACATGCATGCCCAAATGATTGTGTATTATTTCAAAAGGACTATGTGGATTTGAAAGATTGTCTAAAATGTAGTGCGTCAAGGTATAAATTGATGACTTCGGGGGAGTCCAAAACCGGTTCTCCTACCAAGGTGATGTGGTATTTGCCTATAATATTATGGTTTCAACGCTTGTTCTCCAATCTGATAGATGTTAAGAATTTGAGGTGGCATGCTGATGTTAAGAAAAATAATGATGGGATCCTATGACATGCTTCTGATTCCCCATAGTGGAAGAAGATTGATTTAGTGTACCCTAAATTTGGTGTAGAAGTTAGGAATCTAAGACTTGGGCTTTGTATAGATGGGATGAATCTGTACGGGACATTGAGCAGCCAACTTAGCACTTGGTCAGTTATGCTTCTTATATACAATCTTCCTCCTTGGTTGTGTATGAAAAATAAGTACGTTATGATGTCATTGTTGATATCAGGCCCTAAACAACCTGGAAATGATATCGATGTTTATCTTGAAACTCTGATTGATGACTTAAAGAAACTTTGGGGTGAAGGTGTGATGACCTATGATGCTTCACAAAGAGAGACATTTCATTTGCACATTATGTTGTTTTGCACTATTAATGACTTTCCAGCATATGGGAATTTGTCTGGATATAGTGTCAAAGGATCTAAAATGTGTTCTATATGTGAAGAGAACACTGATTCAATATGATTAAAACAAGGTGGCAAGACTGTATATCTTGGTCATTGAAGGTTTCTTCCAAAATTCCATCTGTATCGTAGGTTGCGCAAAGCATTCAATGGACATAATGAGGAACAGAGTGCAACTAAACCTATACCAGGGGAGATTGTTTATGAAAGAGTAAAAAACTTTGCCAATGAATTTGGTAAGAGATCACAATGTACCATGACCACACGAAGTGGCAAATATTTATTCAAGAAGAAGTCAATATTTTGGGATCTTCCTTATTGGAGTTCTTTGGCAGTCAGACATTGTATCAATGTCATGCACATTGAGTAAAATGTATGTGATAGCGTCATTGGTACTATGTTGAATATACCAGGTAAGACTAAAGATGGGATAAAATCCAAAATGGACCTACGTGAAATGGGAATAAGGACAAAATTAACATAAGTTGTTAGTAGCGGTTGGAGAACATACTTACCTCCCGCTTGTTACACGTTGTCTAGAAAGGAGAAGAAAGCTTTTTGTGAATGCTTGGTAAATGTTAAGGTGCCACAATGTTACTCATCCAACATCCGTAGATTGGTATCAATGAAAATCTGAAGTTGATAGTTCTTAAATCTCATGATTGTCACACTCTAATGCAACAAATATTTCTCGTGGCAATTTGATCTATGTTGCCAAAGCATGTAAGGTTTGCAATCACCAGTTTTTGTTTCTTTTTCAATAGTATGTACAACAAAGTTATTGACCCTAATACTCTCGATAAATTACAAAGAGAAGTGATTGTTACCCTGTTTCAGCTTGAGATGTATTTTCCTCCTTCGTTCTTTGATATCATGGTAGATATTGTTGTTCACTTGACTAGGGAAGTGAAAATGTTGGGACCAATTTTCTTGCATTAGATGTATCCCTTTGAATGATACATGAGTGTTTTTAAAGGTGATGTTCGAAACTATTATGGGCCTAAAGGGAGTATTATTGAGAGTTATGTGGTGAGAGAGGTTATGGATTTTCGCAATGACTCTCTGAGTGGTATTGATGCTCCTATTAATGACAAGAATATTGAGGAGTATTCCGGCAAAGGAATTTTGGGATCACAAATGAAAGTAATCAACCGTGAGCAATTAGAACAAGGTTACTTGTATATTTTACACAACATCGATGAAGTGAGTGTTTATATTGAGGAATATACCAATTTCATCAAGAGACAATATCCTCGAGCCAATTCAATGTGGCTTGCTAGAGAGCATAACAAGACATTTATTAAGTGGTTTGATGATAAAGTCTTATATCAACTATCTCAAACACAAAATAATCTTACTAAAACTATCTAATGCCTCAACTTTAAACCAAAATTGAATGTTATGTCTTATGAAGGGTTTGACATAAATGGATTCTCATATTACACAATGCGTCAAGATGATAAAAGTGTCGTCCAAAATAGTGAGGTCATCCTTCAGGCATCTTCATTATTTTTTGCAAATGCAAAGGATAAGAGTCCACGTGAAGCTAAAATGTCATATTACGGTGTCATTGAAGACATATGGTAGTTTGACTACATAGATTTTAGAATTCTGCTCTTTAAATGTAATTGGGTTGATAACACCAAAGGAGTTATAGTGGATGAATTAGGTTTAACATTAGAGAACATTGAAAAGATTGGCGAGAAGGGTGAACCATTCATATTGGCATCACATAAAAAACAAGTATTTTATATCGATGATCCTGCAAATGATAAATGGTCGGTTGTTCTTCATGGTAAAAGACAGTTCATTGAAGATCCTATAGATGAAGAAGAGCACTATGATAAGTATGATGACTCCAGTCCATTCTCAGTTGGGTTGCGAACACCACCAAATATTGAAGCTAATGATGAGTTGTATGTGCGCGAAGATCACAATGAAGGATTGTTAATTCATAAAAGATCACAATATTAGAGGCATGCATGTTTATATTTTTTATATGTTTTATTTTTATGAATGTGAACTTTACAATGTTTTATTATCTTCTAGTTATGTCAAATGCTAAATGTTTGATTTTCTAATGACACTTTCATATGGCTGAGCATGAGCATGATGACCGTGATGATGATTACCATGAGGGTGAGGATATCAATGTGCCACCTCACAATGTAAGTTTTAGAAATATATCCTATATTTCTATCTGTATGTCCATTTATAGTTATATCTTGTAAGTGTGTTTATTTTGTCAAATTTTAGGTTGATGATGTACCCCTGAAGAACTTGGGGCACTTGATGAGCAGCAAAAAAATTTTGAAAAAGTGAGGGGCATCAATATGCTGAACAAGTTACTACAACAACGGGGCAATGGACCCAAAATGGCTGTGGATTTTGATCATGTATGAAATCCATTTGGAGTGAACCGCAACTCATTTATTTCATATCTTGGGGTTCTTACTCATAGACATTGTAGTCCTAATGTAGAATCTTGGCATAAAGTTCCTAAGGGGAAGAAAACTTCGTATGGAAGGAAATATGCGTGAGTTTTTATTTGCAATTCTATTTTGTAGATTACTAATTTTTAGGATACTAGTTAATAGAAATTATATTTTGTAGAGTATATTTGAACTGGATGAAAAGTTGCATCGTAAATGTGTGATGCAATGTTGTGGGAGGGTCCTAAGGAACTATAGGAAAAATATCACCCGAGATTACATATGAGATGCTGAGAAGAGGAAGAAGCCAGCCACTGAGCAATGGAAATATCTGGACCCCAATGACTGGGAGGAGATTGTTACCAAAAGAAAAATTGATGAATTTAAGGTGTTAATCACCACTCCCACTTTAATTAATATACGTTCTTATGTATTGACCTATACAAGATTAACCCTTAGTGTTACTAACCAAATCAATGTGCTTACTAACAAGGCTATCGACGATGCTCAAAGAGCAAGGCGTGCACTAAATGTGCATTACCACACGATGGGTCCCAAAGGCTATGCAGGCGTTCACCAGAGACTACAGGTTGAGTCTACTGCTCAGTCTATTGCTACTCAAGAGACTGCATAGTCCTCTACTATTGGTCTCACACCTCTGCCTCGCCATGCTATGTGGATAGCTAGGAGGCAAAACAAGATGGGAGATATAACAAAGCCCACAACTGCTGAGGCGACTGCAAAAATGATAAAATTCAACTCTTAGAGCAATCAATCGATATTTATCATTGTTATGTTTACTTACCAATTTATGTTGATGGCGATTAGAGGGAACTTCATGAGTAGAGGAAGGAACGCAAGTTCATCCCTGAGGGCACAAGGGATGAATTGACAGTTGCTCTGGGTAACTGAGATCATCCTAGATGTGTTAGGGGTGCATGTATTGGTGTGGGCATAAAAACATTCTTTGGGCCATCACAACGCAAACTTGTCCCAAAAGAGGGACTATCAAATGTTGAGGTAACTTATTCTTTTTTTAGAATATTATTGTGAAAGGGAATTCAATAATCAAAAGCTAGCATTTATTTTGTCGATGTATATGTATATGAGTTAATTAATAAGAGAATCCAAGAAGCAATGGTGAAGTGGCATGCATCTCAGACTGCGACTCAGATAGTACCAGTGGCGTGCATCTCTTCTCCTACTGCAGAGGTTGGGAGTAATCTTGTAGACCCACCTAGCACATCTGTTGTAAGTATTTTTATGACATAGTAGCTAATCTTTTCAAGATGATATGTTTATGTATGTATGTATATAATTCTTTATGTAAATTTGTAGGGATTGAAGCCATGCCATCTAAAAAGTCAAGAATATATTGTTGCATGCCTTCTAGGGGACATGTTTCATGAGACTCCAGGACCACATGGTGCGATTCGTGTGAGCCTGATACATGTACTCCCCAATTGGAGGGATCTTCCATTGCCATATGCCCAGCTAGATTCTGAAATGCATGGTGAGGTAGAAGGCAGAGTGATATTGTGGCCCAAATTGAATCTCATCTATACTAATATTGTATGGTAAATTTACATTACACTAATTTTTTAGTGTGTATATATGATTTAATTGATCTAAAATTATATATACAGGTCAAAAGAAAGACACTCGCTACATCTCGCCCCCCACCTCCATGGCCTGAAGTACCAAGTTGTCTTCCAAGGGACCTACACGCCTTGTTAGGTCATAATTGTAGGGGTATGTCAGTATGGATAGGCAAACATGATCCAAATTTCCCTATAAATGTTTCTATTCCGGAGGATGTTTTAGGTCAATCATACGATAACAATCTATTTATACAAGATATTTTGGAGTTGTTGCGTTATGATTGGCTGAATACATCTATGATAGAGCTATGTATATGGTGAGATCTTGTTTATACATCTATATATCTTGTTTTATATACGATGATCTGGTTTCTTATATATTAATACATACATAATACATGTTTTGTAGCCACTTACACACAATATGTACAAATTTTTCATTTTCCCATGTGGGATTTTTGGTTCCATCTTTGATTAGTCTTGTAGATAAAGACCCTTCATTAGTTACTTCATATTGCTCTATTGCTTTTAAATATTTTTGTAAAAAAAAAGAAGTCGGTGATAATAGCTCCATTCAATGTTGAGTAAGTTTACTTTGCTTATAATTTGGATTTAAGAAAATTACATTTTTATTGTGGATTTTGAGTTATTAATTTTTAACTTTCTTACCTCTAGTGGTAGGCATTGGGGGTTACTAGTTATTGTCCCCAAGACGTTCACTGTCTATTACCTAGAACCTACAAGGAAGCAATTGAATACATTATATGTACACACAATGAAAAGGCCATTATTCCCGTGAGAAATATTTCATATTTTTATATTTGCTTACATCTGTTATTACATTACTATTTAATTATGCAATTTAATGTGTTACATTAACATGTAGGGCTTTACACGAGTTCAAAAAAGCTGGAGGAAAGGTCCCCAAGAAAAAGAAACAACCACTAATTTGGGAGAATGTGAAAGTAATTTTTCGACTCCAATGTATATATTATTTATGTGAACTATGCTTATTTGTATTTTTGAATATTTTGTATGTTTCAATTTATAGTATGCTACACAAGACAACGGATGGGCATGTGCCTACTATGTGATGTGATTTATGGACCTAATTATCAAACATGCAATAATGGAAATCGATACCATACATCAAGTATTATATATAGTCTCATTAGATAATATGAAATATATCAATCTTATTATATATTATTAATAATATATATATGTCATTCTCTTTGCATGTGTTTAAAATTGACTTCACTACAGGTCAAAAGTTATTGGATGTACATATTCCCTATACAATGGAAGACTTAAATGATGTAAGAGAACAATGGGAAAAAGCCCTACAAGTAGTGGGAATTTTTAAATATGATTGGGATACTGATGGCAATAATGATGACGACAAATAAAGAATGATATTTCTAAACTTTGTTCTCATAATTATTTTTGTGTGAATGTGAATGATCTTTTCTTAATTGCCATATGTGTGAATGTGAAGATGATCAGTACATGAATGTTTCTACATGTGTCTAAATGTGAAAAGAGATGAAATGAATGGAACTGCAGGTTGCTAAATGTGTGTGAAAATGGGGGAAATTTGAAATGGAATTACTGGTTACTACATGGGTGTGATGAAAAATAACATGAATTAAATGTGCTTATACATGTTTGTGATCATAAATTGTTATCAATCTTGTTAATTTTGCAGGTTTGTGGTATGTTGTGTTCTGAACTGCATGTTCTGCATCCTGCTGACCAGCCATATAGTAGGCCTACAAATTGATAAGAAAAAAAATCAGAACATAGGCGTCAGTTATTTGTATAAATTTGACAACAAAGACATACAACGTTAGTTATTAGCAAAAAAATTGATGTCTATGTGGCTAGGTACCACGGCCATCCTGCACGGCCGTGGTGGGTTCTTCATGTCACTAGGGATATGGCATCAGTTATTATTATAAAATTGATGTCTTTAGCTGGATATAGTGTCATTTATATATAAAACCTGACATTGATGGTGCCCTTGCGGGCACATTTTATTGGTGACAGGAAGGGTTATGACGTCGGTTTTTTTGAAACGTTGATGTCTTTGACCTGGATATAGTGTCATTTTTATTAAATAACCGACACTTATAGTACCCTTGCTGGCGCATTTTCGGTGGCAGGAAGGGTTATGGCATCGGTGTTAAAACCGATGTTGAAGGTTTCGACTTTTAGCGGCGCCCACTAATGTGTACCTTTGAAACTGACACCAAAGGCCTTAAATAACTGACACTAAAGGTCGATTCTGTACTAGTGTATGGTGATACATGTTGATTGATGGTGGAACAAATGGATTGTTACCCTTAATAAGGTAGTCTTACCTATTCACTCATATGAATAGAAGGAATGATAATCATATTGTGTTGATATGTAACCTTAATGAGGTATAGCTTGTTATACCTAGCTTTAATATAACTAAATGATGCTAATTGGGTATGAATAGTCCTTGAATGATTAATACAATCATGGAGTACTCTCTTATTGTTGTTGTAACCCTTGTATGCTATAACCCAATGGTTACATCTTGATTTATGTGTGGGTTCATACTTGAGAATAGTATGGATTGTGATAGTGACACTTCACCTTATGCATCCATGATCCAATGGGGATGCCGTGAGTTAGGGTTTGGGTATAAGTGCTGATTAGTAACATTGATATAATTTATTATGTCGAACCTAACTATAATGAAAATAGATAAAGATGAGTATTCATGTTTAACATTCTTATATGATGGAATGATGGTGGAATAACCTCCTAAATATGATCATAACCTTATTATGTTAATTGGTGGTTATCATATATGCATGGTTGATACTTTCTTATGCTAAAAATGTGCATTATGAATATGATGAGGATTAATCATATCTAGATTCCATGCATTTTGATGTAATAAAGGAATGTTCTTAACATTAATATAATCCTACTATGATTGTTTATGAATATCTCCTAGCTCATTAATACAATATTGTGTTGATCTAGTGTATTATATGTAAGTGATGTTGTTGAGCCTTATTATAAGGCATGCAAAGATAATGATGATCTTGTAGGGAATAATATGATGGTCTTAATGACCTTTGGGCATGGTTGAGCCCCGAATGAGGTGTAATGCTCTTGTGTTGATAAGGGTTGATACCCTGTGATTATGTGAAAAGGATTTATAGCTTGGGATAGTATGATGACTAGTGTGGTCTCATGACTGGAAAGTGAATAGTACCATGTGATGAGATGAGAAATTATGTTACACACATTTTATATATTTTCAAAGTTGTGATATTTATATGCTTGCTAGATGTGAATTAGGGTTTTTATGTCCACTTGTTTGATGCAGCCTTAATTCACCCAATTGGCATAACTAATCTAGTGTAACTCTAATCATGTAGTGCCCTGTGTCATAGAACCATCTTCAGTGTCAGAACTTGCTGGATGGTGAAATGAGTATTCCTTAGGGAAACTCGAAGCACATACTATTGAGTATGTGGAGGTGGCAGGTTGACAATATATCCTTATCATCCATAATGCAGATTGTAGAGGTTGGCTATGGTCATGCCTCATACATCTGATGTGATTGAGAACGATTGTGGTTGTGTCTCAGTGATTATAACATGATATGATTAGAGGACAACTTCGGTTGTACCTCTGTGATTGGATTTTAATACCCTAGTTTCTAGTGTCATGACCTATACCAAGGGAAAAATAGTGGTTAGCAGCTTGACTATATGTCATTGTGGTTGCAGATTTGACTGACATGCCACTCCCTTTTTACTGGTACTGACCGAGGGGAAGAGATCGTAGGATACCAGCACTCCTAGATCTTATACATAACTGAATAGCCCTTTGTAGGAGTCGGTTGGACTTTGAATGGTACGATTCAAATTCCCCAGGGCATAATAAAAGATGTAATACAACTATGTAGCATATTTGTTTAGGATTATACACAACGTTTCACATTGGATGATAACCCTTGTTTGTTATTTTTACATAAAGATGATGCTTAGTGCAATTAAGAGATAGTAGATATACATAGGTTGTGGATATGCTTAATATTATAGATGCGTACATACAATATCTATGCTTGTGTTGATAATTATACTACTACTGCTGATTATAATCATGATGCTAGCTATCTCATATTGTTAGTTAGGTTTAGCATGCTAGCCATGCCTTTGTAACTTGAGATGCATATATTACTAATCACACTTATCCAGATAGTTGTTCTTATGTTGTTAGATCTTCTTATGATGTTGATATGTTCAACCAATTAGATATGCTCATGTTGTTAGATATGCTATGTTACTAGACTTGCTCATGATGCTAGATATGCATATGCTACTGAATTGCTTATATTGTCAACAAGATAAAGGATGGTAGTCTGGATAATGATGATAGTTATTATCTTCTCCTTTATGTATTGTGTTAATCATAAAAACTATTGATCTTATTTTTTATATCTGATCAAACTACTTAATTGTTTAATTACTTAATAATGTTGTAATCAATAAATGTTGTTGGAGGTTATATCTCTTGTTGGGACATGGGCCTCACCCTTGTGGTTCACCACATATTTTTAGGTAATCAAAAGTGACGAAAACAAACATGTGACAGCAAGGAGGAGCTATAGTAATGAATCTTTGAGAAAGTTGATTAGTTGTCTAGCATGTCCTAGAGTCGTCCATGTACTGTCAGGTCCGGGCAGGAAACGTTTGTATGTGGTGTTTCAAACGAATCAAACTTTTGTTACCATATTAATGCTTGTTTGTGTGTTATATATGAACTTTGTTCTCCTATGTATATATGTTGTGGCTAAGGAAATAGAACAATTTGTATCAAATTCTTGGCATAGTGTGGATAAATAAAGATGTTGGTCTCTTATGCAAATGATTCTGAGTGGGTGCTGACATTGAAATTGGTTTTAATTTACCCATATTTTTGGGTATGTGGTTAATTAGTGATTGATTGTGTTTTATGTTTTGAGTAATCTCATTTAGTGTAACAGGTTCTCACAATATAGCTCCATCGTTGAGGAGATACACAAATCTTGATTGCAATCAATTATCATCCTTGTGGGTTTGGGATCTTGTGTCAGTGTAACCCATTGAAATAACTCGTCCTAACCACCATAAATAGGGACCAACTCTTAGTTCTTCTCAAGTATATATTGATAACTTTAATATCTTCCAATGACATTCATTGTTATTTGATTGGTATATGCTAGTCATTCTCGAAGCATACATGACATCAAGACTTGTATATAACATTGAATACATGATACATCCTATTGCATACACATATATAATTTTACTTATGCATGCCCTCTCTTATGAAGAGCTAGGACATTACGATCATAAGATACTTATTCTGTGAGACATGGGTAGGTTTTCTCTCTTGAATTCTTGCATGTTGAACCTTTTCATAACTTTGTCAATGTATTTAGGTTGACTTACACCAAGAAGCCTTCTTGACCACTCTCTATAGATCTTAATTCCAAGAATAGAAGAGGTTTCTCCTAAGTCCTTAGCAGAAAATGCAGTTTCAAACTATGTTCTATCGAGTATAGAGCTGGGATATCCTTCTAAATAAATAATATGGTATCTACATTCAATATGCCAAGTGCAATTATGCTTCCACTAGTGATCTTTTCATCATAAGGTTCATATTCATTTTGATAAAGAAAAACTCTGTGAATGTCTCATCAAAATGAAGATTCTATCTTTGACATTCTTACTTCATTCCATATATTGATGTGCATCTAAGAAATTTTTATAGATACATTTGAAGAGATAAAAACTTTGAGTTTTGTCCTGTACACATCCTTAAGAAGAAACCCATTAAGAATTATGGTTTGAACATCCATTGTTTAGATATCATTCTCATGATTATCTACAATAATAAGTACAACCTTGATGGATTGAACTATGGCAATAGGTGAAAATGTTTCTTCTTACTCAATACCTTAAACTTACTTGAAATGTTTTGTAACCAATAACCTTTAGTATCCTTGTACATTGCCATCCATGATGATCTTCTTTTTTAAATATCCATTGTTCCCTATGAGATTTACCCATTCATGTGAATCCATCAAGGTTCATACCTTGTTTATATACATTTTTGGACCCTCAATAGACTTATTAATAGGTTGTTGGATCATCACCAACCATGGCCAACATATCTCCTTGTTGAGACGTAATATATCCAAATATCTCTAGCCTAATACATGTCCTACTACACCTTCAACGTTCTTATGTTACATGAGGAAATTGGGATTCCACAATAACATCTTATTATTCTTGTTTCTCATCCACTATATAGGCTAAATGTTGTTTTATTGAGGCTTAACTTCTTTGAGTTCTATTTTCCTCACATTTGTTCCCCTAAAAATAAATTCCTTTAAAAAATGCAATAGTTCTTGCAACAAATAGTCTATTGTGAGATGGAACCAGAGAAGTAGTCGCTTGATTTCCTTCAGATATCCAACAAAATTACACTTATCTGATTTCCTTCCTAGATATCCTATAATGATTTTTTCTAACATAATATTCACATCCCCAAATATTCATAAAAGACATAATGGGAGTTTCCCAATCCATATATCATATGACATCTGTCACGGAACCGAAATCCTAGTCCCATGAACCAAACGTGTACCAAAGGCGACATGCGTAAGCGTAAAGCTTCGCACACATGAATAAGTAACAAGATAAATGCACCAACATAGTCTCAACATTCAACAAGTATAAATTATAAAAAAATCCATTATATTCGTGAATTTGGTTACATATTTCTAGAGTCAAGGAACAAGTCATTCATGTGCACTAAAACTAGATCTTACAACAAGCACACCTAGCATAGCTCACAAAGCCCATCAATCTTCTAGCCATATTTGAACCTAAAAATAAAATACAAGAAATAGGTCAACACATGAGGTGTTGAGTATGGGGCAGAAAGATACATATATGTATTAGATTTGCATAATTTGAAAATATTTCAAGACTAAATAAACAAGAATAAACATGTTAATTGTTTAACAAAATGTGAAACCATGTTTTATGCCATTTCACTCCATTATATCAACAAAATCCAACATGTTTAAGGACTTTGACCATCTTCCCGTCGGAAGGGTCTGTAAGGGTTACAAAATTAGCTAACCCTTTTATACAAAAGGGACCTCAAGGCCATAGCTAAGAGCTAACCCTTTATCAACAATATTATATTGGAGTTCTATATATATATATATATATATATATATGTGTGTGTGTGTGTGTGTTCAAGTTATAAAACTGATGAGGCAAACATTGAGTATGACATAGCAATACTACATGGCAATATTTGAGCAAGTAAACAAAAAAGCATACAATACATGTCTTTTCAAGAAAGAAAATGATATTCATATAACTAGATAAGGCCCATACCTGATTCAGACCTAACATATCCTTCATCATCTAGCCACATGCCAAACCTGATTAACAATAAGATTACATATATGCATTAGATTTTCATCATTAACCCTAATTAGGTGAATTGTAGGGTTTTGTCCAAGATGGGTTCCAAGTTGCTTATTAGTACATTAGATGATCTTATATTGATTTAGGGTCCATCATAAGTGTGTGGTTCAAGTTTCATATCCTTCTGAGGTTCCCCGCATTATCTATGACCATTTCAAGTTTCTGGTTTCTTAAATATATTAAAGGGTCAAAGACTCACAATAGAGTAATCAAGGTCAAAGATTATCAATTCAAGGGAACCAAGCATCAAGGAAGGTCAAGATCAGAAACATTAATTCATCAGAAACACATAATGAGATTAGGTGGTTGTCCATTAGCAATATATGGCAAAGTTTATCATTAAAGTCCAAACTAGGCACATATGTACAAAAAGGAGTCATTTATGAGAAATAGGGAGAGTAGTACTTTCATTAGGGCTACAAATAAATTATTGTTACTGATTTAAGGATTAGGGATAGATTGAGTAGCCAAGATCCCAGTTTTGCATCATGATCATTCATCAACTATATTCCAAATGATTAACATATGCATCTTTTGGGAAAGCAGGGAACAAATGATAGAATTAGACTCTGAAATCTAGTCCATTGTGTAGATCTTTTTGAAAGGATCAATTTAATATTAAATTTCATATTTTTTGGCCAAGGGAATTTTGAGCTATCGATTTTTAAAGATTATAAGTCAAATTATAGATAAACCGAGCAACATACTCTTGATTATGTAGAGGATGTCGACTGTCAGCTCCAGGATCAAGGATCGGCATCACCTTCCAACATTGCACGCACAGCTGACAACAGCAGGACCCCAGGTCGATGTGGCACTCTTTCTATGGCCATCTGGGCTTGACTAATCCATAGGGTTGTGAGTGGAGGCGACTCTTCATGGCCCTCCAATCGATCCTGGTCAAGGCAAAGCCGAGATCTAAAGACCCAGGGCCCTCCAATCAACCTAGTCCCTAGGCCCCTCACAGTAGTTGCTCACAAGATAGACCCACATGGTGGAAGCTCCCTGGCAGAGCTCACCAGAGAAAAAGAGGGATACAAGGAGTGATTCGAGTGGGGGAAAGGAAAGGAGCCGCCATGGTTTGTGGGAGCAAACCGAACGCGGGTATGGGGTTTTTATGGGATATCGGGGCTAGGTTTAGGGTTTATTTAGGCCAAGCTTTGCCATGGTGGTGGCCACCACGAGGGGTACAAAAGGTTCACAAAAACCCCTTAGTTTGATGTGAAAACATATGTATGCACTGTGGATTTCAAAAATGGACTCAAAGGCGTTCAAATCGTGCAAAATGGTCAACAATCGGGCGATATCCGGTGGCTCAGGCTCCCCTACCCGGCGGCCACAGTAGTAGGCAGATCTGAGGTAGAGGATGACCCTACAACCATCAGATCAAGATACAAGGGTGCACGGGCCAATGCCTCACCCTGGTTCAGCAACCGCACATCCCATTTAGTGCGGAAAAATCAGACCAACAAGGAAAAACAAAGAAAAGAAAGGGCTAAAAGTCAAGACCACTTCAAAAATTCATAACCAAGTGTAGGAAGGTCCAAATGACTTAAAAATTGGAGCATAGCTTCATGACAGAGTCTAGAACAAGTGTGAAAAATATCAAATAAAAAATAAGAATGTATGGCCGAGATTTTTATCAAAAGGGTTCAAGGGTATAAAAACACTAAGATTTCATGCATATATGTGTATCATATTGACTCAAAGTGTGGAATCATTAACATTGGTGGGCATTATAGAGTTATGAATTCATAGGAGACATAAAGAGTGACGATTTCAAGTAATAAGATTAGCTATGCACAAATAGGAGAAATTTCACTTTGTCACATCCTTCCCTCCTTAAAAGAAATTTCATCCTCAAAATTTGTCTGAGACCATAGCTAAGAGTCAAACTCAAAATCCACTGAGTATAGATATCCCACCATGGTTGTCAAGGCATTCTTCACATGGGACACACACTTAGGTTATCATCATCAAGTGTGTTCTCCTCTCCACTATACACATATTTACTTATTGTTCTATCATATTATGACATTATCATGGCATTAGGATTTTCTCATCCCCAAGTATCCATACATTCATATTTTTTTGTTCATATCTCCATATGAGACCAAGGTGTATTATAAACATCTATTTTTATCAATTCTAAAACGAATATATGCATGGTCATGGCTTCAAGCGAGACTATCATCAAGTGTATGCCTCATCTTTACAGTAGATTTCATGCATATTTTTGCCTTCCCCAAAATTTCTACCAACTCTAATCAATTATGTTCTTTTTTTCATTTCGAATCTAAAATTAAACAATTTATTCATCATTTTTATTCAAGTTATGACTCCAAGATCATCGGCATATTGAGTTAATCATTTTTTTCATTTGGGGTATGAGATTAGGCATGTTACCCCTAACTATTCAAGCTAAGATCTCTAGGCATCACTGTATCGAGTTCATGATTTCAAAACTACATCTTCATGTATGGTTTGATTTCATACTAGGTCTAGCTTATGAGTGTGACGTATTGGGCATATATCAAGTTTTAAACGTAATTGAGATTATTTCATGCATAAAGCATCTTATGAGGGACAACATTATCATCAATATCGAGGTTTTCTAACTTTCTCACTTGTATCTAGAAAGAAATTCACAATCTCCATCCACTCAAGCTAAGACATATATGTGTCCAACAAGACATGTTAACCACAATCTTCTATATGTAACACAAATTTCTACCCATCTTTTGAGAATTCAGAGTAACCACTAGATCCTTTATATATAATCACTTACCTGACTATGAGGCTTGTCATGTATCTCACACATCATGTACACCATCTTAGGGTCTTGGGACATCTCCCTCACCTATATAGCAAGCATCAAATTTTTAATTTCCTCTTTCTCTAGGGTAAGATATTTTCATAGGACATCTAGGGATCAACACTTTCATGGAACCACACACTAGGTCACTTAACTCATATACTTAAAAGTATTATAGTTAGGGACTCATCATCAAGTATTTCATCATTCATATTTTTCATCATTTCACATATTTTGGAGTTTATGTACTCTAACCTTATCCTGAGACGGGTCGAATCATATCAAAAGGTCACCATATTCATATGTCCCATGCCAGAGGTCCTCCTTTGTAAAGATATTGAGGCCCATGTTGGTCTCAAACTACATGTCACATATTGTATCTCAACACATACAAGATTAGGTACAAGCAAACATGCCAACCCACTAGCTATGTTTAGCACATCAACCAAGTCATATGTATCTAAAAGGTGCTAGGTCAAGCTAGCATTGCATGGTCAAACTCATTTCTTATCATCAAACTACTTGACCCTCTCAAGGACGAACTTGGGTCTTATCGACATCAACATCAGTAACAACATCAACATCGGGATTGACATTAACATCATTATCACCGTCTTAGGTTATCTATGCTACTCACTAGCCTAGCCTTTATCATGGCTATAGAGAACTCTAGATACTACAACTATCATCTAAACTCTAGACTTGATGTTACATCTCATTCTCTTAGGTTACATAGATACTTAAGACCTTTCTGGGTGTGGTAACATTTTTCATAGGTAAATATACTAGTACTTTAAATAAATTTTCTCCAACGTTGAAACATTCGATGAAAACCACCATACTCCATTCGAATAAAACTAAAACCAAAACAAGTTACCACACTCATGAGGCAGTCTAGTACCATGACACCTAGAGAATTAGGAAGAACATGGTGCACACTTGTGTAGACATCCTAAGCACATGTTGCGAATCATGTCTAGGGAGGTAATTTACACAAGTCTACACCTAGTTCTAGAACATTTAGGTTCTAACCTAGAGGCTAAGTCAACCTAGTCCACAAAGGACATCTTATTATGTTTTCTAGGGTTGAGATGTAAGGTGAGTTTAGTTTGTGTTTCATGTGAGCAATGTTTGGTTTAGTTATTGTTCATGCTCTGATACCATCTGTCACGGAACCAGAATCCCAGTCTCATGAACCAAACGTATACCAAAGGAAACATGCAGAAGTGTAAAACTTAGCACACATGAATAAGTAACAAGATAAAGGAACCAACATAGTCTCAACATTCAACAAGTATAAATTATACAAAATGCATTATATTCATGAATTTAGTTACATATTTCTAGAGTCAAGGTACAAGTCATTCATGTGCACTAAAACTAGATTTTACAACAAGAACACCTAGTATGACACTATTATGTATTTCAAGATATAGAGTGTTCAATTATCTTTCCAACGCCATAAAAATTACCCCAATCGGACCTTTGTAGCCTAAGTTATGATATTTTGAAGACACCTTGATTAGTTTTGATTTAATATCAATTTTTGACCCTTTGGTGTAGCCTTAGGCCAGCCCACCAGGGCCCTCGAGAGGGTGTGTGGCCCATCTACCACCCCTCCCACTTGCAAACCCTAGCGCACCCCTATTCTCAACTGTCAGATCACTCCGACTAGATCTGGGCCCAATCTGACGGCAGCCAGCTTGCCACCTTCATCTGAACCTTGAGCCGATGCAATGGGGGTGTTTGCATCTTTTGGCACCACCAATCAGCCTCATTCTGCCATCGCTTGACTATTTATGACCCTAAAACCTCTTCGTTCCTCTACTCCGATCTTTCCCTATTCTTTCCCTCTCGAGTCCGTGCCAAAACTCACCTCTTCCTCTTCTCCATGGACCTGGTCGCCGCCGCCGTCAAGAGGATTGGGGGTTCTGTCCCCAGCATGCCTTTGAACCAGATGAGCTCGCCTCCCCCTTCAAAGCTCCAGGACGGAACTGTGCGACACTCTCTTGATGCCCGAATCCCCTTCTAGCATGGTACTAGCGATGCTCCGGCGAGCAGTTGCATGGGCAGCCACTGCGATAGGCTACAATGACGTGTGGGTTGGGCGGTGAGGCCTGAGTGCCCTTGGATCAAGAGTCGGACCAAGGGACGGCCTGTATTGACCCACACCATGGGACTCACATTCACCAGACAACAGATTGCTTTGAGTGTGTAATGAAGAGGTGTGTGTGACCCCACCACTGGATCAAGGGCAGACGGCTGAGATTCATCACATAATGATCACGGTATGCCACCCAATATCTCTATAGTTCTTGGACATAGTTTGTAAAATACATAACTCTCAAATACCTTGGCCAAATATAGTAAAATTATATATCAAATCGATCCTCTTGAAACGTTCTACAACGTGACCATAGTTTTAGGACCTGAGTATGATCCTAGTTCTCCTGTTTTGCTGGAAATAGAATCTTTTCCTATGTTGACCACTTATAATGCATCCTTATGATAAATCTTGAGTCTTTAGTATACTTGTACCATGTTTCTCATCAAATCAGTAACTTTTGTTCATATTTGAACCAAACAAAGCTCCTACCCTCCCTATTGCTCATAAATGACTCCTTTCTATACATATGTGACCATATTAGACTATAATGCTATATATTGCTCTTTTGATGCTAACCTTGCTACCTAATGACTCCTAATGCTTAACCAATCATGAGTCAATATTTTTATGTTGTTGGGACTCTTTGGAAGTCTTATAACCTTCCTTGTACTCTTGATGACATAAGTATGCTTTTATGATGATTGCATGTATGCGTGAATGTTGGTACTCCATGTTGGAGGTTTGATGCCTAGACCCTAGTGGACATCACCTTACTTTAAATGTGTTTGTTATGGTCTATTCTTGCTGATCTAAACCATCCCTTATGCTTGGCTCTTATTCATTTATGATATTTGACCTTGATTACTCTATTATGAGTCTTGTGACCTACTTTGAGCATAAGTGTCCTTAATCTTGTCATGTCCACATGAAACCTCGAAAGCATATGAAACTTGAACCACACTCTTATGATGGACTGTAAATCAATATGAGATCATCTAATGTACTAATAACCAACCTTGAACCCAACTTGGCAAAAACCCTAAAAATGAATCTAATTAGGGTTAATGATAAGAATCTAATGTGTATATGCAATCTTGTTCTTAATCAGGTTTGGCATGTGGCTAGATGGTGAAGGATATGTTAGGTTATGAAATCTCTAAATCAGGTATGGGCCTTATCTAGTTATATGACTATCGCTTTCTTTCTTGAAAAGACATACATTGTATGCTTGTTTGTCTATTTGCTCAAATATTGCCATGTAGTATTGCTATGTCTTACTCAATGTTTGTCTTGTCGGTTTTATAACTTGAACACACATATATATAGAACTCCATTATAATATTGTTGATAAAGGGTTAACTCTTGGTTACGTCCTTGATGTCCCTCTCGTATAAAAGGGTTAGCTAAGCTTGAGCACCCTTACAGACCCTTCCGACAGGAAGATGGTCAATGGCCTTAAACATGCTTGATATTGTTGGTATAATGGAGTGAAATGACATAAAATATGGTTTCAAATTTGTTAAACAATTAACATGTTTATTCTTGTTCGTTTAGTCTTGAAATCTTTTCAAAATTATGCAAAGCTTATACATATATGTATCTTTCTGCCCCATACTCAACACTCGTGTGTTGACCCATTTCTCGTATGTTGTTTTTAGGTTCAGAGATGGCTAAAAGAAGATGGGCTTGGTGAGTTATGCTAGGTGTACTTGGTGTAAGATCCAGATTTAGTGCACATGAATGACTTGTACCTTGACTCTGGAAATATGTAACTGAATTCATGAATATAATGCATTTTGTATAATTTATACTTGTTGAATGTTGAGACTATGTTGGTGCCTTTATCTTGTTATCTATTCATGTGTGCTAAGCTTTACGCTTCCACATGTCGCCTTTGGTATACATTTGGTTCATGGGACTGGGATTATGGTTCCGTGACACCTAGCATAACTCTCCAAGCCCATCAATCTTCTATTCATCTCTGAAGCTAAAAACAAAATATGAGAAATAGGTCAACAAACGAGGTGTTGAGTATGGGGCATAAAGATAGATATATGTATAAGCTTTGCATAATTTGAAAAGATTTCAAGACTAAACAAACAAGAATAAACATGTTAATTGTTTAACAAAATGCAAAACCATGTTTTATGCCATTTCACTCCATTATATCAACAATATCCAACATCTTTAAGGCCTTTGACAATATTCCCGTCAGAAGGGTCCATAAGGGTTTCAAAATTATCTAATCCTTTTATACAAGAGAGACCTCAAGGCCATAGACAAGAGCTAACCCTTTATCAACAATATTATAATGGAGTTGTATATATATAAATGTGTTCAATTTATAAAACCGACGAGGCAAACATCGAGTAAGACATAGTAATACTACATGGAAATATTTGAGCAAGTAAACAAACAAGCAAACAATAATGTCTTTTCAAGCAAGAAAGTGATATTCATATAACTAGATAAGGCCCATACCTGATTCAGACCTAACATATCCTTCGTCATCTAGCAACATGACAAAGATGATTAACAACAAGATTACATATATGCATCAGATTCTCATCATTAATCCTAATTAGGTGCATTTTAGGGTTTTGGTCAAGATGGGTTCCAAGTTGCTTATTAGTACATTAGATGATCTCATATTGATTTAGGGTCTATCATAAGAGTGTGGTTCAAGTTTCATATCCTTCTGAGGTTCCCTGCATTATCTATGACCATTTCAAGGTTTGTGATCCTTAAGTATATTAAAGGGTCAAAGACTCATAATACAGTAATCACGGTCAAAGATTATCAATTCAAGGGAGACAAGCATCAAGGATTGTCAAGATCAGAAACATTAATTTATCAGAAACACATATTGAGATTAGGTGGTTGTCTATTAGCAGCAAGATTAGCAATCTAGGGCAACGTTCAACATTAACGTCCAAACTAGGCACATATGTACAAAACAGAGTCATCTATGAGAAATAGGGAGAGTAGAACTTTCATTAGGGATACCAAGAAGTTATTGTTACTGATTTAAGGATTAGGGATAGATTGAGTAACCAATATTGCATATTTGCATCATGATCCTACATCAACTATATTCCAAATGATTACCATATGCATCTTTTGGGAAAGCATGGAACAAATGATAGAATTAGACCCTGAAACCTAGTCCATTGTGTAGATTGTTTTGAAAGGATCAATTTGATATATAATTCTAATATTTTGGCCAAGGGAATTGGGAACTATCAATTTTAGAAGATTATAAGTCAAACTATAGAGAAACCAAGCAACATACCCTTGATTATGCAGAGGATCTCGACCGTCAGCTCCAGGATCAAGGGCTGGCATCACCTCCCAAGATTGCACGCACACCCGACCGCAGCAAGACCCCGGGTCAACGTGGCACACTTTGTATGGCCGCCTGGGCTTGACTAGTCCATAGGGTTATGAGTGGAGCTGACTCTTCGTTGCCCTCCGATCGATCCTGGTCAAGGCAAAGCCGGGATCTAACGGCCTAGGGCTAACGTCCCTAGGCTCCTCGCTGCCGTTGGCCATGAGATAGACCCGCACAACGGCTGCTCCACGGAGGAGCACACTAGAGAAAAAGAGGGATACAAGGAGCAATTTGAGTGGGGGAAAGGAAAGGTTCTGCCAGGGTTTGTGGGAGCAAATCGAACACTGGTATGGGGTTTTATGGGATATCGGGGCTAGGTTTAGGGTTTATTTAGGCCAAGCTTTGCCATGGTGGTAGCTTCCATGAGGGATACATAAGGTTCATGAAAACCCCTTGATTCAGTGTGAAAACATATGTATGCACTATGGATTTCAAAAAGGACTCAAAGGCGTTCAAATCGTGCAAAATGGTCAAGAATCGAGCGATATTTGGTGGCTCGGGCTCCCCTACCCAACGGCAATGATAGCAGGCAGATCTGAGGTAGAGGATGACCCTACAACCATCGGAATAAGATCCAAGGGTGTGAGGGCCAGTTCCTCACCCCGGGTCAGCATCCGCACGACCCATTTAGGGCGGAAAAATCGGCCCAACAAGGAAAAATGAAGGAATGAAATTGCTAAAAGTCAGTATCACTTCAAAAATTCATAGCCAAGTGTAGGAAGGTCCAAATGACTTCAAATTTGGACCATAGCTTCATGATAGAGTCTAGAACAAATGTGATAAATATCAAATAAAAAATAAGCATGTATGATTAAGTGTTTAATTAAAAGGGTTCAACGGTATAAAAACACTAAGATTTCATGCATATATTTGTATCATATTGACTCAAAGTGTGGAATCATTGACTTTGGTGGGCATTATAGAGTTAAGAATTCATAGGAGACATAAGGAGTGAGGACTTCAAGTAATAAGATTAATTATGCATACATAGTAGAAAATACAGTTTGTCACATCCTTCCCTCCTTAAAAGAAAGTTTGTCCTCGAAATTTGTCCTAGGCCATAGCGAAGAGTCAAAGTCAAAATCCATCGAGTATAGATATCCCACCATGGTTGTCAAGGCATTTTTCACATGGGACACACACATAGGTTATCATCATCAAGTGTGTACTCCTCTTGACTATTAAGATATTTACTTATTGTTCTATCATATTATGACATTATCATGGCATTAGGATTTTCTCATCCCCAAGTATCCATACATTAGGATTTTTTGTTCATATCTCCATATGAGACCAAGGTGTATTATAAACATCTTTGTTTATCAATTCTGAAATGAATATATGCATGGTCATGGCTTCAAGCGAGACTGTCATAAAGTATATATCTCATCTTTGAAGTAGATTTCATGCATGTTTTTGCCTTCCCAAAATTACTACCAACTCTAATCAATTATGTTTTTTTTTCATTTCAAATCTAAAATTAAACAATTTATTCATCATTTTTATTCAAGTTATGACTCCAAGATCATCGGCATATCGAGTTAATCATTTTTTTCATTTGGGGGATGAGATTAGGCATGTTTCCCCTAACTATTCAATCTA
The DNA here is from genome assembly GCA_963693085.1 of Alisma plantago-aquatica. NCBI lineage: Eukaryota > Viridiplantae > Streptophyta > Magnoliopsida > Alismatales > Alismataceae > Alisma > Alisma plantago-aquatica. Next base: position 522,202,175 of record OY856412.1, read on the forward strand.
ATATCTCAAGGCATCACCGTATTGAGTTCATGATTTCAAAACTACATCTTCATGTATGGTTTGATTTCATACTAGGTCTAGGTCATGTGTGACTTATTGGGCATATATCAAGTTTTAAACGTAATTGAGATTATTTCATGCATCAAGCATCATATGAGGGACAACATTATCATTAATATCGAGGTTTTGTAACTTTCTCACTTGTATATAGAAAGAGCTTCACAATCTCAAGCCACTAAAGCTAATACATATATTTGTCCAACAAGACATGTTAACCATAATCTTCTACCTATAACACAAATTTCGACCCATCGTTCAAGAATTGAGGGTAACCACTAGAATCCTTTATATATAATCAAAAACCCAACTATGAGGCTCATCATGTATCTCGCACATCATGTACACCATCTTAGGGTCTTGGGACATCTCCCTCACCTATATAGCAAGCATCAAATTTTTAATTGCCTCTTTCTCTTGGGTAAGATATTTTCATAGTACATCTAGGGTTCAACACTTTCAAGGAACCACACGCTAGGTCACTCAACTCATATACTTAGAAGTATTCTAGTTAGGGACTCGTCATCAAGTATTTCATCATTCATATTTTTCAACATTTCAAATATTTTGGAGTTTAGGTACTCTAACCTTCTCCTGAGGGGGGTCGACTCATATCAAAAGGTCACCATATTCATATGTCCCATGCCAGAGGTTCTCCTTTGTAAAGATATTGAGGCCCATGTTGGTCTCAAACTATATGTCACATACCGTATATCAACATGCACAAGACTAGGTACAAGCAAACATGCCAACCCACTAGCTATGTTTAGCACATCAACCAAGTCATATGTATCAACAAGGTTCTAGGTCCAGCTAGGGTTGCATGGTCAAACTCATTTCATATCATCAAACTACTTGACCCTATCAATGACTAACTTGGGTCTTATCGACATCAACATCACATCAACATCAACATAAGGATTGACATTAAAATCATTATCACCATCTTAGGTTATATATGCTACTCACTAGCCTATCCTTTATCATGGCTCTAGACAACTCTAGATACTAAAACTATCATCTAAACTCTAGACTTGATGTTACATCTATTTCTCTTAGGTTACATGGATACTTATTGCCTTTCTGGGTGTGGTAACATTTTTCATAGGTACATATATTAGTACTTAAAATAAATTTTCTCCAAAGTTGAAACATTTGATGAAAACCACCATACTCCATTCAAATAAAACTAAAACCAAAATGAGTTACCACACTCATGAGGCAGTCTAGTACCATGACATCTAGAGAATTAGCAAGAACATGGTGCACACTTGTGCAGACATCCTAAGCACATGTCGCGAATAATGTCTAGGGAGGTAATTTACGCAAGTCTACACCTAGTTCTAGAACATCTAGGTTCTAACCTAGAGGCTAAGTCAACCTAGTCTACAAAGGACATCTTATTAAGTTTTCTAGGGTTGAGATGTAAGTGAGTTTAGTTTGTGTTTCAAGTGAGTAATGTTTGGTGTAGTTATTGTTCATGCTCTGATACCATCTGTCACTGAACCGGAATCCCATTCTCATGAACCAAACATATACCAAAGGAAACATGCAAAAGCGTAAATCTTAGCACACATGAACAAGTAACTAGTTAAAGGCACCAACATAGTTTCAACATTCAGCAAGTATAAATTATACAAAATGCATTATATTCATGAATTCAGTTACATATTTCCAGAGTCAAGGTACAAGTCATTCATGTGCACTAAAACTAGATCTTACAACAAACACACCTAGCATAGCCCACCAAACCCATCAATCTTCTAGCCATCTCTGAACCTAAAACAAAATACGAGGAACATGTCAACACACGAGGTGTTGAGTATGGGGCAGAAAGATACATATATGTATAAGCTATGCATAATTTGAAAATATTTCAAGAATAAACAAACACAAATAAAAATGTTAATTGTTTAAAAAAATGTGAAACCATGTTTTATGCCATTTCACTCCATTATATCAACAATATCCAACATGTTTAAGGCCTTTGACCATTTTCCCATTGGAAGGGTCCGTAAGGGTTACAAAATTAGCTAACCCTTTTATACAAGAGGGACCTCAAGGCCATAGCCAAGAGCTAACCCTTTATCAACAATATTATAATGGAGTTCTATATATATGTGTGTGTTCAAGTTATAAAACTGACGAGGCAAAAATAGAGTAAGACATACCAATACTACATGGCAATATTTGAGCAAGTAAACAAACAAGCATACACTACATGTCTTTTCAAGCAAGAAAGCGATATTCATATAACTAAATAAGGCCCATACCTAATTTAGACTTAACATATCCTTCATCATCTAGCAACATGCCAAACCTGATTAACAACAAGATTACATATATGCATTAGATTCTCGTCATTAACCCTAATTAGGTGCATTTTAGGGTTTTAGCCAAGATGGCTTCCAAGTTGCTTATTAGTACATTATATGATCTCATATTGATTTAGGGTCCATCATAAGAGTGTGGTGCAAGTTTCATATCCTTCTGAGGTTCCCCACATTATCTATGACCATTTCAAGGTTCATGTTCCTTAAGTATATTAAAGGGTCAAAGACTCATAATAGAGTAATCAAGGTAAAAGATTATCAATTCAAGGGAACCAAGCATCAAGGATGGTCAAGCTCATCAACATTAATTCATCAGAAACACATAATGAGATTAGGTGGTTGTCCATTAGCAACAATATTAGCAATCTAGGGCAAAATTCATCATTAACGTCCAAACTAGGCACATATGTACAAAAAGGAGTCATTTATGAGAAATAGGGAGAGTAGTACTTTCATTAGGGCTACAAAGAAATTACTGTTACTAATTTAAGGATCAGGGATAGATTGAGTTGCCAAGATCACAGTTTTGCATCATGATCGTACATCAAATATATTCGAAATGATTAACATATGTATCTTTTGGGAAAGCAGGGAACAAATGATAGAATTACCCTAAAACCTAGTCCATTGTGTAGATATTTTTGAAAGGACCAATTTGATATATAATTTCATATATTTTGGCCAATGGAATTGGGAGCTATCCATTTTAGAAGATTATAAGTCAAACTATAGAGAAACCAAGCAAAATACCCTTGATTATGAAGATGATCTCGACTGTCAGCTCCAAGATCAATGGTCGGCATTGCCGCCCAAGATTGCATGCACACTCGACCTTAGCGGGACCCTGGGTCGACGTGGCACACTTTCTATGGCCGCTTGGGCTTGACTTGTCCATAGGGTTGTGAGTGGAGCCGACACTTCGTGGCCCTCCGCACAACGGCTGCTCCACGGAGGAGCACACTAGAGAAAAAGAGGGATACAAGGAGCAATTTGAGTGGGGGAAAGGAAAGGTTCTGCCAGGGTTTGTGGGAGCAAATCGAACACTGGTATGGGGTTTTATGGGATATCGGGGCTAGGTTTAGGGTTTATTTAGTCCAAGCTTTGCCATGGTGGTAGCTTCCATGAGGGATACATAAGGTTCATGAAAACCCCTTGATTCAGTGTGAAAACATATGTATGCACTATGGATTTCAAAAAGGACTCAAAGGCGTTCAAATCGTGCAAAATGGTCAAGAATCGAGCGATATTTGGTGGCTCGGGCTCCCCTACCCAACGGCAACGATAGCAGGCAGATCTGAGGTAGAGGATGACCCTACAACCATCGGAATAAGATCCAAGGGTGTGAGGGCCAGTTCCTCACCCCGGGTTAGCATCCGCACGACCCATTTAGGGCGGAAAAATCGGCCCAACAAGGAAAAATGAAGGAAAGAAAGGGCTAAAAGTCGGTACCACTTCTAAAATTCATAACCAAGTGTGGGAAGGTCCAAATGACTTCAAATTTGGACCATAGCTTCATGATAGAGATAGAGTCTAGAACAAGTGAGAAAAATATCAAATAAAAAATAAGCACGTATGATCAAGAGTTTAATCAAAAGGGTTTAAGGGTATAAAAACACTAAGATATCATGCATATATGTGCATCATGTTGACTCAAAGTGTGGAATCTTTGACTTTGGTGGGCATAATAGAGTTATGAATTCATAGGAGACCTAAAGAGTGAGGACTTAAAGTAACAAGATTAATTATGTACAAATAGGAGAAAATCCACTTTGTCACATCCTTCCCTCCTTAAAAGAAATTTCGTCCTCGAAATTTGTCCTAGACCATAGCTAAGAGTCAAAGTAAAAATCCACCGAGTATAGATGTCCCACCATGGTTGTCATGGCATTCTTCACATGGGACACACGCTTAGGTTATCATCATCAAGTGTGTACTCCTCTTGACTATAAACATATTTACTTATTGTTCTATCATATTATGACATTAGGGTTTTCTCATCCCCAAGTATACATACATTAGGATTTTTTTGTTCATATCTCCATATGAGACCAAGGTTTATTATAAACATCTATGTTGATCAATTCTGAAATGAATGTATATGTATGGTCATGGATTCAAGTGAGACTATCATCAAGTGTATATCTCATCTTTACAGTAGATTTCATGCATGTTTTTTCCTTCCCCAAAATTTCTACCAACTCTAATCAATTATGTTATTTTTTTCATTTCGAATCTAAAATCAAACAATTTATTCATCATTTTTATTCAAGTTATGACTCCAAGATCATTGGCATATCCAGTTAATCATTTTTTTCCATTTGGGGTATGAGATTAGGCATGTCACCACTAACTATTCAAGCTAAGATCTCTAGGCATCACCGTATCGAGTTCATGATTTCAAAACTACATCTTCATGTATGGTTTGATTTCATACTAGGTCTATCTTATGAGTGTGACTTATTGGGTATACATCAAGTTTTAAACGTAATTGAGATTATTTCATGCATCAAGCATCATATGAGGGACAACATTATCATCAATATCGAGGTTTTGTAACTTTCTCACTTGTATCTAGAAAGATCTTCACAATCTCAAGCCACTCAAGCTAAGACATATATGTGTCCAACAAAACATGTTAACCACAATCTTCGACCTGTAACACAAATTTCTACCCATATTCTGAGAATTAAGGGTAACCACTAGATTCCTTTATATATAATCACTAACTCGACTATGAGTCTCATCATGTATCTCACACATCATGTACACCATCTTAGGGTCTTGGGACATCTCCCTCACCTATATAGAATTTCACATTGTTCTTATATTTCATGAACTAAGAGATAATTCCTTTCTCACTCTTGAGTTTATGCACACTCCTTTAAGTTTTCATTATTACATGAATTTTTATATCTTTTATATTTTTACCTCATGTCTCATTAGCCTTAGTCATTTCCTCAAGGCCTCGAGGGGCACATCTACTTTTGGAGTGATCTCATCCTTATGCATCTAGGGAGTGCATCTCAAATTGACCCCTCGGGCCTCATGAACTCATGAAGGTGAACAATCTCTTGAGTCATGATCCTTAGGAAAATATATTTGTTTTCTCCAGACCTTATCATCTTATGCTTTCAAGGAAGGATCACTCCTAATCTCATCGATCTTATGTACCTTCAATACTGCCTATTTGAGATTAGGATTGACTTAGGGATCTATCCTTCCTGAAGGTTTCTTTGAGATGTTACCATTCCATTATATTTCATTACACATTTTACTTGAGGTTTCTCTAATAATATTTGAGCACATCTTACCCTTTAAATTCTTTCACCCAGATTTGCTTCATATCTCAGGGCATTTATACTTAGTTTATACCCCATAATTGCGCTCATGGGTCACTTCCATATGACTTTTCCTTGTCTTCCTTATAGATGGCATACATGGTTAAACAAAATCATACTCAATATATGTGCTTTCACATAGCATACACTTCATCTCTAAAGCTTTAAGTGACATTTAATGTTACCTCATTTCTTAAACTTATCAGTCAACTCTCATCCTTTATAAAAGGTCCTAACCTAGGCTGTCTTCTTGACTCATAGGAGGATGTTTGGCTCTCGTAGTCACAACCTGACCCCTTGAGTTTAAGATTTGGCCTCCCCCATTTGCCCTTTTCCCATTCTTGGGTTCTCCCAACCTAGGTCAGGACACTCATCCTAAAAGTTTAATTGATGGTTTTATATTTTCAACGTACATTTTCAGTTACAACTTCTCAACCCTTACCCTTTTCCTCTCATGGTGAGACCTCTCTTTAGGGGATCCTCTTTATGGGGAACACTCTCTTAAGGGTTTTTGTCCCTACATTGGATGTTCATAACCTTCCCTCACCCCGAGCTTGGTTTTGTTCATAGGCATTCCTTTTCGGGCTTATCCTGATGTGATATTCCTTTCCAGCTTGATCACTTGTCATTTTCACAATGACTTTCTTTCACCCCATACTTTTAATTCAATAGAGGTATCTTATTTAGGTTTAGAGCAAGGTATATCCAAAAATGAGTTGTTCATAGGTTGCTTAGGTTTCCTAAAACTTTTCTCATTAGTGCCTCGCTCCACATACATGCATGGGAGACTGGACCTAACTCATTTATATTTTTCTTACTACTTTTCACCCTAATCACGGTTCCTATGATTCGGGTTTTCTATCACACATGCACTACTTCCCATTTCCTAGGATTAGAATTTTAGGTTAGGTTAGAGACTAAACCCTGGATCTTAGGTTTTTTCTATCCGTTGACCCACTAGGGTTTTCCCAGACCAACCCTAGTTCCATCTAGGGTTACCATCACAAGTAAAACCCCATTATACATCATTCTTTACTTTATCATTATATCCAAATTACATGTGCATAAATTGGCAGATGATGCATTAATCCTACTTCTTCTCAAAAACCCTAAACTAAGACGAGGAAGTAAGTATCAATTAGGGTTTATTAAGCAAGAGGATGTGAAATGGATGAATCAAGATAAGAAGAAAACCTAAAGGTATTTTACTTTGGGAAAAATCTTTCGACTTTGTCCAGGAAGGATGCACGGGCCTAGGAATCCTCATAAGCTGACTAGTGGTGCAGAGGAAAATTTTGTCAGCCCCCAGATCGTGGTCATTTCTAGACACCACCATCTTTAGAAAATTCCCTAATAATTCACTCATATTTCTAAAAATTACATGAAATTATAAACTATTGAATATTAGTTGAAAAATATGGGTAACTGATACCAATTCTAACGATCGACCTCACTTTTCATCATCCCCCAATTAAGGAAAGACCCAAAATGTTGAATGCCCTTACTTAAAATTTTCCAAGATCCAGTTTTAACCAAATAACAAATAATAGAAAATAATTTCGATTCATTTAAAAATTATTTACAAAATGCTACTCTAAGGAGTTACATGAATTTATATCATCAGAATTGTACATAAGAGAAGAAGTATCTATCTAATCATCATTACAAGTTAACATTAAAGTATTCAAGTAGTTTCAACTGTCCATCATATCTTGATAACTTCGTATTTAGCATGTACCTAGAATGCCATGAAACAAAAACCCGACTCAATATATTGCTATATTTTTTACATGGGGTGCATGACAAACTATATCATGGGTGGTTATAAGTGAAACCATGTACCTTTTATAGAACCATGCCGATTTTGCACTCATATTTTATGCATGTTATCTAAACAAACAAGTAAACCAAGCAATTCAACATTTAATCTACATGTTTATGAATCGTAAAGTATCATCATCATATTAATATTATTAAACCCTACTAGAGTTATTGTCTATGGTTTAGGGTTTGGATAAGGAAAAGGGTGCAAACCCTAATTCCATCATATGTTAAACATCCGTGAAACCCTAATTACTATTTCCAAAATATCCTTTCTTTATGATCGCTTTGATATGATTATGTTCATTGACAACATTGCATGTTATAAACCTAATTATTCATATGAATTGTTATCCACTTTAGAAATCCTAATTATGAACGATCTTGAACATCACTATCAAATAAATGCGATTGAGAGGCTAGATTATTAGCACTAACCCACATCTTTATATTACCTCTCAAATTAAGCATATTTAACATGTTTTTTATTCCTTTTGTTAGTTTTAAGGTTTGCGTGTATTCATAAACTATAACCATGCATTAAAATATATTGTGGAACTAATAGCATAACCAGGCATGTCAATGCAACCCTATTTTATCATCAATATTCAAGATTAGGTTAATTGAATGTGACGTCTACATCATTTTCAAGCACTCTGCGATTTACTTATAAGTGTTATTATTTAACCATGATCCATAATACACTTTTTAACCAATATTAGAATTAGCACCGGAATATAGTTTATTCGATATCTTCATATTTTTCTAATAAAAAGGACCTATAATATTTCCATATTCTGACATACCAATTGTTAGCTACAATTACTGCAATTAAAACCTAAACCGACCAATGGGCAATCGCCACATCACCCTGCATACCTATTTTCCCTGTTGGCACGGCGGGATTGGAATCGGGAAAGTACTCTTGTGCTCTCGAGCCTTCATCTTCTTCGTAAGAAGGCTTGAAACCGCCTGGGACGGTTAACTCAGCAGTTGAGTCTCCCCACCGGGCTTCGAGGAAGTTGTTCAAGGGTCAAGGATGCTCCGCCAGTCCTTGGAGGACTTGTAGGGCCTCCGATCAACACTAGAGCCTGCCTCGGCTGGCTCTCTAAAGTTGTAGCAGTCTTGCCAGGATTATGGCTACGGAGTTAGTTAATAGGTCCAGGGACCTTACCCAGACTACAAACTATGGAGGGAAGAGGATCCCAAAATCTTCAGAAGCCTCGCAAGCTTCTTGCCATAACCTGGAGTGATCAGAATTTCTGGGTCAATCACTGACCTGAAGGTAGAGGACGACAATGAGGAGAAAAGGGTGAATTCTGGTCAGTATTTGTTAATTGCGAGCAAATACGATTTTGAGAGCGTCCTCCGCAGCTTGAAAGAAACTGACAACCTTTTATAGGCACTGGGTGTACGGAACGGTATCGCGGACTGTCCCCTGTGAAACCACAGATATTCAGTTTTGGGGAAAGTCCCAATATTTCACGACCATAGGGGAAACATGGGTTAGGTAGGTTCGCACCGGTCTCCCAAATCTAACGGAAGTGTTTGTAATTGTAGGCACTCACACTCACACAGATCAGGGAAAATAAAATAAAATAAAAAAGACTAGATTTGTTACCAGTATCATAATCTGACCGAAGGAGAGGGAAAATAAAATAAAAAAAGACTACATTTGTTACCAGTATCATAATCTGACCAAAGGAAGAAGCACCTGTTTGGAGAGGGGGTGGGCTTCGGCCCATGCAGATCCAGAAGAAGATGACACGTTCATCGTCGATCCGCAATCGAATGGTCAGGGCCGTGCAAATCATAATGGGTAGAGCATTGTATTCTTATAATTCCCTGATCAATCTTATCCTTTCACTTTAGGGAAATTCATAAAATTCATAACTCTCTCGTCTCTACTTCAGTTGACCCCAAAATTTGAGCGAAATCTTTTAATGACCAAGTCTCGATATAGGCAAGATTTGTTACCAAAAAGATATTTCTAGATGTCCCTTCTCTCTCTCTCTCTCTTCAAAAAGGAATTTAATTCATATATTTCAAGTAGGTCCTCTATCTTTATATTTTTCTATAGGCCTCTAGGAACCTCCTTTTTAATAAAACTTGGAGGGAAATTCATTACAATCTTTCACAACCTTTGTCTATTTTGTGGGTTCTAGTGAGATAACAAAACATACTCTTGTAGCGTATTCTTAAATTATTTGTCCACACCACATGAAAAACTCTTTTTATTCCAAATTATAGAATTCACTTCTTTTCATTATTTTTTTTAAGTATGTCAAAGGACAAACTGAAATAATATTATTTGATGCCTCAAACATTGTGTTGTCAATAATGGCTAGATAAGTACTTCCTTAATTATCTAAAACGTCACATATCTTATTTTCTTTTAAAAAACTTTCATATCATCTCATATTTTTGCTATCTAATAACTAACAAATTCATTGTCTTTTATTTATGTACAAAATCTCGTATTTCTTTAACTTGTGCCACAAAAATCTAAAGCAAATAGTCTTATGGACCTTATATGTCAGAGATCACATTTCTCCTCCCACTACTTGGGAGCTCGCGATTTCATGTTCTATTTCACTTCCCGATGGGGGTTCTTTTCAGGCCTAATGTGAAGAGCAGTTTTATTCCTTTATCTATATTTAATGAATTCACTTATGAAATCAAGTCAAAAACTTATATAATCTAAATTTATCAAAATTTGAGGATATAACATTTATGGTACTTCACTATCTCTTCAATTAGATCAACCTTGAGGATATAACAAGGTGTGTCACTCGCTTATACGGAAGAATTCTTTGTTGCCTTTAGTTAAATCATATAAGGAAACGACCAGCAGACCGGACAGCATAGCACCAGCGGACGTGCATGTGCGTTGGAGCAGACCACCGGCGGGAGTCACGAAGGTAAATTGGGATGCCGCGGTGAACATACAGGGAGCGAACGGGCTTGGGATGATTTGGAGGTCAGTTGAAGGAGAGGCCACACGCATAACAGGAAGGAAGCAGTCGTCTATCAAGGATCCAAGATGCGCCGAAGCACTAGCCATTCGAGAAGGACTCAAACTATCCAAAGAAATGAACCTCACTGATGTAGTACTGGAATCGGACGCTGAAGCAGTGGTCAAGCTAATTGTGGCCGGGACTAGAAGGGCAGATCTCCTGGGAACCATCCTCGAGGACATAGCCTACCTTAAAGTTTTTTTCACAAGCATTTCTTTTGTTTCGTGTCGTAGACAGGCTAATGGGTTGGCTCATAAGCTAGCCCGGATGGCCGCTAGTCGTAGCAGTTTTTCTTTTAGTAGCTATAACTCGTTTCCTCCGGATGTAATGAACTGCATTAGAGCAGACTTAATTAGCTAATGAAAGCAAATCGTTTAACCTCAAAAAAAAAAAATCTCTTCAATTAGATCAACCTCGGGAATTTGTTGAATATGTCTGTGTGATTGCTACATTGTCATTTGATGTTGCACGCAAAGCTAAGCTGGCCGGTTCCTGAATCTGGTCATACAAATATTCGTCAAAGAGATCAGGACCGCCGGTTTGACTGCAAACTGCATTTGTTTATTCAGTAACGCAACCTCACGTTCGTAGTTTCCTAGCAGGCTTTTGCATAAACTACCGGTTAATATCAGTAGTGTTTGCTATGAGGCAGACTGATAAATGTCAGTGTCAATGTCGGAGCACTGCATGCTGGCACCAGTCTTGTACGATCTGGAGCAGATGGTATTTGGATCTTGTGATTCTCAGATCCTGTATCCAAGCTGACAATCACAGAACTGGTTGGCCTTACTTAGTGCACCCGCAGCATGTCGTATAAATTATAATCCTACAAGATACATACAACAGCTGTCAAATTATTACTCGGTCATTTAAGTCCCCGCGACAGTACGACCGTAGCATGGAAAAAGAATTTTCCAGGAACAGGAGGCTACAACTTGTTTGAAACAGATCTGGTTTCCTACTCTCTGCAACTTGAAAGCTGGTTTCCAGTTGGCCTATTAGCGGACAGTTTATCGAACATGAATGAAATACTATTAGTAAAATTCAGATTCTTTATCCATAGAACTTCAAAACTATTTTCAAGGTAAAATATGAAATTTTAAACTTCTTCAGAACTTTGATGTTTCTATAGATTTGAAATAACTTTGGATGTGAAATTGTCATATAAATCGTAAATCTTGGTTGTTTTTTCACATAGAAAAGCAAATCACCACCAAATAGGAAGCATGGACACGGACATGGATTTAGACACGGCAATTTACAAAAATATAAGACACGGACAATATATATATATATATATATATATATATATATATATATATATATATATATATATATATATATGTGTGTGTGTGTGTGTGTGTGTGTGTGTGTGTGTATAATATATATAATATATATATATAATATAATATATATAATATATATAATACATATATAATATATAATATATATATATATATATATAGTCAGGCTAGAATACACTCGAGTGTACGGATCACATGAATACACTCAAGTGTGTTTGCATATCAAGACTATTTTTTAGAAAATGTAAACCGTTGTGTAACAGGAAGACATGTATTTGTAATGAGACCGTCAAAATTGTAATAGACAGACTCATTTTGTAAATACATCGTGATGTTTATATTTTCCGTGAGGAAATAGTAAAATATATATATATATATATGACTATAACAACGATGTAATACAAAACGAGTCTTTGTATTATAATTTTAGTCGTCTCATTACAATTTGGACCGTCTCATTACAAATACATGCCTTCCTGTTACAAAATAGATGCACATGTAGCGAATCTTAGTTACCCGCACGGGTAGCGAAGATATATATATATATATATATATATATATATATATATATATATATATGTGTGGTTGTTCATTCGTTACCCGCGCGGGTAGTCAGATTTTTACTACCTGTTGGAGTAACTCGGGGTTAAAAGAGTAACTATATGGTACACTGGAGTAACTCTTCTGAGTCAAAAGAGTAACTTTATTGATATATAGAGTAACTCTGAGAGCAAAAGAGTAACTGCGCAAAAAATATACAGTCACTAAATATATGGATGAGTTTTTTTATTTTGCGGGGGAAAATGATATTATTTTTGGATCAAATTTTTTGGAGAGCTAGATAAAATGCTCATCTATAATTTCGAAAAAAAATTTAAAAAATATCAGGAAGTGTGCGCGGGTATTAAAGATTAGCCATATATATATATATATACACACACACACATATATATATATATATATATATATATATAGAGAGAGAGAGAGTCAGGCTAGAATACACTCGAGTGTACGGATCGTACGAATACACTCAAGTGTGTTTGCATATCAAGACTATTTTTTACAAAATGTAAACGGTTGATCTTCACCGTCATACTATAACTAGGCTACAAACAAATTTTGAGTCCATTTGGATGAGTGTAAGTCACTCATCCAAGGGCAACAAAATCGACATGCGAAACTAATTTGAAATGCATAATTTTTGCGGTCTTCATAACATGAGCTATACATATCCAAATGTGCTCAAATTTTGTGTATGAGTTGTTCACGAGATGTTTAAGAAGATCAACGGAATAGATTTTCAAAAAAAATATTGCATCATGAAAAACTACTTGAGTGTATTCCGCTCCGTATATATATATATATATATATATATATATATATATATATATATATATATATATATATATATATGACATATAATATGTATTATGCTATGTGTATAACACAAAATGATCTAGGTAGATTTATCAACATGGGCAAACACCATGAGATCCAACCAGCAATCAACATATAACATTATATTCACAAGTCACAATATGAATTAGTTCACAACATATGTTACGATGCTTGATTATATGCTATTGTTGTAAAGTTATATGGATTGTAAAAATTAAGACCAGTAGAATTTTTGGGACAATAGTTCGAGTTGAAGTAATGATTAACAACATGTACTATCAAGAGGAAGAAGGGGAGGGTGGGGAAATACGACGTTGTTAGCGGTGGAGGAGGAGATGGAAAATTGAGGTGTCTTGGAGGTTGAGGGGGGAGAAAAGAAAGTCGGACACATTGGAGAAACTTAATATGGAGGGACAAGAGAAGAAGAAGGGAAGGATATGTAGATGTAGAGAAGCAATAAAAACACTAGGTATGTAGGGAGGACAATATTTTTCTACTTTTGCCTAGAGGAGCAAGAAAAAGTACAGGGGGTGGTAAGAGAAGAAAGAAAGGGACATGAAGGACCATCATGAAATTATTGCCGTGTCCAACACTTCAATAAAAAAAATCAAAATGGACACGCTGGAGACGTGTCCAGGGTGTGTCCATGTTGGACACATGTTGAACACAGACACGACAGCCTCTGAGAAGTATTTATGCTTCCTAGACCACCAATCATGATGACTTCAAGTGTACATCTATACTACTATAAAAAGAGCGAGTTTGATGATGCGCTCTCCTTGATTTACTCTCTTCTCTCCTTTTTTTCAAGGAATTTTGCACCTACAAATAGTTATTCTCACACTCTCCTATTAATTTTTATTATCTTTAATTATGTATTTCTCTCTCCATTCCACAGAAACGGTTCTTTGATTCTCTCCTTTCAAACAACCAACACAAATATCTTTTACTATAGGGACCCTTTCACGGATGAGTCATCTCCCCACACATTTCCAACAAATTTTATATGTCACATGCATGTGCACGTGTGCGTTTACTAGTAACAGAAAGACACCAGAAATATCTATAAAACAGTAAAAGAAACGGGGTTCCTCTTAGAGAGACCCAGCGAAGGAAAAGTAAAAATGAGCCTACGACCACGGAGGAAAGCTGAAAATACATCAGGTATTGACTTCCATCATGGGGCACATGTCGTCATCAGATGCATCACGGAGATAAGGGAGAATCAAATTAAATCATTCCTTAAGCTGGTTCGGCATCACCAAGACAATCAGTAAAGGGAACAGGGGTTCTGAAGCTTGGAACTCACATTCATCTCCAAGGCGACATCATAACTATCAACAAAATCATTTTAAAGAAAATGACCAAATATTAGAAGACTATGTAATGGAATCAACAATTTAAGAGAACTTATTTAAAAAAGTGTTTATTCATCTCCTTCCAGATAGAAAAAAAAATAGTCGTTCCTAAAATGTCAGACTCGAAATTATAAATAGAGAATATGATGCCACCATAAACAAGATTGAAGAGAAGCGGAGACTTCAGCAGTTCGGAACATGGCAATCACTTATGAAAGAAGAAATCTCACATGTAGCGAGTGAAAAAACAATCAAATGAAATATAGGGAGTAGTCTCATCAATGTGGAAGTAGAATAAATATCCATGATATCCATAAAAACCTCTATTCTTGCAGTGTAATAAAAAATGAGTATTTATTTAGTCAAAAATCACATTAAAAAGTTAACTGATCCAAGAAAACTAATTTTCCAGAAAATCAGAGTGATAGGATCAACAACTCCATGGTTTATGAAGATATGATACATGTGTTTGTTAGAAAAGGAAAGGAGACTTTATTCAAATAATGGGGAGTAGGAGTTTGGATTCCATCCTCAATAATATTCACCATAGATCGTTGATTGTTGTAGTTGAGACCTGCTTCCAAAATAATTTGTTTGATTTTATTTGACATGGACGACTTAAGAAATCAAAGACCCGTGTGGTTGTAAATGAATCTAAGATAACAAGGGTAGGAAACCTGGGAAAATATTTTCCAGAAATACCCTAGGGTGCCAAGGGTCTCCCCAAAAATTGATATTATTGCAAGCACTAGTAGAAATAGTGATGGAATTAGAGGTGAGAAAGTTGGCTTTGGAGGTAGGACATGAAGGAGAGAGATTAGAACCAACAATAAATGCCAATGCTTATGATTGGAGTAGTACTTGTAATGAACAAGAGTGGACCATATGGTTGGGTTTTTTATCGCATGGAGACACAATGACTCTACTAGAAAACCATAAAGTATGTAGTCTAGGGTCTATACTATTTAACCAACCATTGTCAAGAGTGACAGGTGGAACATCTAGTAGGATGAATCTTATGATTAGAAAAGAATCTCCCCACCAAAAGTAGCATTGAAGTTTGTCAATTTTAGATATGTTGCTACACAGATCATAAGACGAAGAGATTTAAGTGCTACAAGCATTAAGAAAGACCAATCTACCCATTCTACTAAGGAGATATTTTGCCGCCGATGAAGTTATTTTGTAGCATATAAGATGATGGGATCCGAAGCTAACATAGGAAGCTTTTGCTGAGATAAAGGAATGTCAAGGTGTTTATAGAGAAGTTTTTCACGTGGTACCCCAAAAGATATTGATATTTAGAAAGATAATTAAGATCAACATTAGTACCAATAAAGGTAGATTAATGAAAGTTAATCTTTTAGAAAGAGATACTTTAAAAGATGTCCATTATACAAATGAAGTTGAATGATTTTTTGTGGTCATGCTTTAGGAAGACCATCATTTCATCAACAAATTATATGATGGTTTCTTCCATGATATGCTCATCGGAAACTCTATCCCAAATATGGTTGTCCAGAGAATATTTTGACCTTGCATGACAAAATGGATATGGCCATGATGAATAACGATGAAGAGACTGGACAACTGAATCAAAGATTTTTTGAGCTAGTTAAGAACCAAAAGGAGAACCATTGACCAAGATAAAGAATTGAAAAGTGGAGATACAACTATCTACCCACCCAATCCATTTCTTTGGATAAGACATAGACAATAAGAATCTGGATGCTGAAGTCCAAATTGACATCTCAATAGCTTTCTCACAATTGATCTTCAAGGTTAGAAGATTCGGTTTTTGTTATTTTTTTGATGAAATATATGAAATTGTTAATGATAAAGTATGCATCTTGAATGTTCCTACCTTTTATAAAGTCTAATCATTCTAGATTTATGATAGAAGGGTAATAGAATCCGGTCTACCTTTGGAAAAAAAATCTATGACACAATGATTAAGTTGATAGTTTTGAATTGCTTAATGTCCTTAGGGTTCTCCACTTTTTTTTGTGAGAGAAACGTAGGCATGGTTGAGTCTTATAATTTCTTCAAAGATGTCCAAATGATTTTCAATAAAATGAAAATGATCTAAGATAGAGTGTTTAATTGGTTTCTACAAGAGATTGAAAAATGGGAAGAGTGATGCACTCCAATCTTTGTTATTTATATGGGTTCATCGTGGTGATGTATGAGTTGATTTCTTCCATATAAAAGGTCAAGGTGAGTAGGCATGAATTGTGAAATTTTATTGGAACAAAAAGATCCCAATTGAACTAAATCAAATCTGAATCATATCTTTTATGAGTGTGCTTTGAGGAGAGAAAAACTTACAATATATTTGTTGTGAGGCGTTTGCATGTAAAGGAAATATGTCAATATTCAAGGATAGGATAAGGGAATTTCACTTTTAGTTGTTGCACATTTGATGGAAGAATATGGTATTGCGGTCCCCTGCCTCTATTCAATGGACTTTGGATTGTTGTTTCTAAGGAATATCATACTGAAACATCATATCATGAAGTTCCTCTTTCCTATATTCCATAGTTGTTGTATTGAAAGAGGATTAATGTCGGGGGATACCAAATAAATTGACATCTTAGTAGTGTTACTTATAATATTCATGAATGTCACCTTGTTCCATTCAAAAAGTTTGTGTCTAAGTTTCACAATATTTCCTTGAATGGCTACCCAAGGATAAAAGTTGATGCGACAATTGATCCAACAATTAGGTATAGACCCTGTGAAAGAAGCATGTTCAGTACAAAATCTTTCAAACCTAAAGGGTGTGTTGCTCCATATCCGTTAGTTTGTGTTACACACAATAGGGAAGTGCTCGTACATGACCCTACAATAGAGTTTGTAGTAAGATAAGGGGAAAAGGGTGTGCCTGGGACTAGAGCAAACAGTCGAGTAAGTGATATCAAAGTCACCACCTATAATCCACAAATGGAGATTATGAAGTTTATCAACCTAAGATAATTCATAAATGAAAAGTGATTTATTTAAGACATATTCTCAATAAATTGTCATAAAATAGAAGTTGGAGTTTTCAATGTTCATGTAGACAAGGATAGTAATAGAATAAGTAGCCCAATGTGTGGCTAGGTGTGTGCACAATGTAGGATTCCCATGAATCAACACCCAAACACTCTAACCTTTCTAGGGATTTCGCATCTAGTTGAAATTTATTTACCACCAATACAATGAACAAGAAAGTATAAGATGAATCATTTTGATTTAAGGGTGGTTATGTTATCAATATTTTTAGAGTAAAATTATTTCCTTAAAATATATTTACGTGAGTACAAATTTTCAGAACAAATACCACATATCCACAATCATTATTTAAGATAAAGAAAAACATTAGTGGAAAATTGAAAAGGAAAAGAAACTAGCCAATTAAAGTCTTAATGAACCAAGGTATTCAAGATAAACTTGGTCAGTCTAAATATTGTTACAACACAATTTTTTTCAGTCACATACAGGGAAATGTAGGTATCTTGGAATTAGTCAAAGTTAACTCCCACCATCTTAAAAGAAGTTGAAGAGGTCATCTCCATTTTCCCAAGACAACAAGTTTTGGAGTGGTTTTCAGTCAGTGGTAGGGATGGACTTATCAAAATGAATTAAACCAATATTAACTAGGGGAATAGAAAGGTAGAACGATTACCTAAGGAAATGTAGAGCCTAATATTTTCTGATATGGGCTTAGGGGATATCTAAGGACCAATAAAACAAGTATTCAAGGAAGAACCCTGAGATGTAAGAGGAACTGGTGGATTAAGGAGGTTGTTAATATTACCAATTGGCTGAGCAAGCCAGAAATGAACTTGTCAATCATAATTTCCACCTTAGAATCTACAACAACTAGTAACTGTGACCTTAGAGGGGGATAAAATACACCTAGGATGCTAGTAGGATTGTCATTGAGAGGTTATTGGTGTTGAGTGTTGGTTTAGATAATGTCATAGTGAGAAGAAATTAAAAAATCGGATGTATTGGGCCCTTCCCTTCCTTTACCTACAAATCTAGTTGTACACTCAATGTTATGTTTATGAGGGCTATAGGAACTAGGTTGGGGAAAGGAGGAATGGACTTGTTTTCTTATTGCATGTTTGTCATTTGTCGTTCATACATTATTATCATTATTCAAAGTGGGGGGAAAACACCCTTACTGGTCCCTCCATCGGCAAACCAACTAGAGAAGGCTTGAAGTCTAACCAATTTAAAGGATGCTCAACATGTTTTTTGAAGAAGGAAGGAGACTCAAAGGTTCCTTAGCTACAAAACACAAAGAATATACTTGAAGACCCACCCTTATCTTCATCTTTGGTTAAATTTGTGCATCAAATGGAATAGCATTGATATATAAAACTTTGAACTATGAATCAGATGAGAGAACTGTAGTGTACATAATGTATATGAGACTCTCACATAGCTCATATGTTTCTAAAAGTGTCATCATACAGAGGAAAGGTGGAAGACCCGAGATAGAAAGCCAACCAAAATCCATACAAGTTGCTTCAGAAGCACCTATATAAGTCGGCCATCTATTGAACGTGGATTGGAAAAATTCCACCTCAACATTGTGGATAGTGATTTTTATGCCTTACAGATGATACAACATTTGGCTAATATGAAGATTATATAGGAGTTCATATTTCCAGAATATTTAGGTCTCAAAATAGAGAAGTGTGGGACTAAGAGTGAAAGATCCCTTGTAACATCCACAAAATTGAGATGTCTTTTTTATCAATATGTATAGTAATTAGAAGGTTGTGGTTCCCCATTATTTATATAATCCCATTAGATTAATGGAAAATTCAAGGGCCATAGGTAAATGGTTGGTGAAGTTACGATTCATGCATGATCTAAGGAATGAGTTGTGAAAGGGTTCATTCAAGGAGATATACTGGTTCCTCAGTGGCATAGAAGAGAAGGAAGATGTTGTTATAGAAGAAGTAGAGAACCTATAACACACACTATCAATTTTGTAACTAAGAGGAAATCTGTTACAAGAACGGTATTTCAACCTATCTTCTAGTAGTGGGAGAATTTGTTGTGTATCCGTCCATGGCAAGTAGGGGGTTTAGAGTGATGAAGTTTGTGAAACTTGCATGATGACTTCGAGACTACAAATAAACCACTTTGTGATCGATTGGATGGTGACTGGTCAACCAACCAAACTCTCATGTTGAACAAAAAGCCTATCTAGTCAGGTGAAAAGACTCTCTAGTTGTCCTACTGGGCTTGCAATCATTCCACAAATGATACAATTGATTACTTAAACCTATTAGTAACCCATTATTATTATGTCCATGATTGTACTCCTCTTCCTTATGCATCCTATGTGTGTGATCCTATAGGATCCCAACTTCACTTTTAGTAATGTCCATAATCATTGCATGACTTCACATACAATCATTGGTATCTAGCAAGAGTTCATTGCCATCCAGGTTATTGGAGAAGTTGGAGAACAACTTCATCCTAGTGTTGTGACCAATGTTACAATGATCATATAATTCATTTTCTTCCATTATCCACATCGAATATGAGACATGGATACATCATCTTTTTAAACTCCAATCTTTGTTTCTTTATTCAAAGAAGACTATTTAAATAACATATGAGCTCAACATCACATCTTTGACTCACATGAGCATGGCTATGCATTTATAGTCTTACTTATCCAGTGGCCTGGTATACCACTCCAATATAAGGGATAAATTACATTTATTCTACTCACAATAACCCACATGTGTTAGAACTTACACAATTACAACTTGTAAGGAAACTCTGATTCTAGGTCATGTTGGTAGTGTTAAAGTATATCAAACAACATGTGATCATTGTAGTGACTTCAAGTCTAAGGAGCATAATTTACACTATCACATAGAGATATGATTATGACTTCCACTCATAGATTCCATGTATTATTGTTAAAGTTGGTTTGTCTTGTGCAAAATGTACTCTAATAAGTACATATGTATTGCAGTTAATATCCAATATTAAGACTAAGGAGACATAGTCATCACTCAACATGCATATTTGTCATATGTATTATTTTTGTCCTATCATTTCCACAATAAGAATTGACTAGGGATGACAACAATGTGTACTCTTAATTTTACATATGATCTCATATTTAGGTCCTGAACCCAACATATATGTCATCGAGTCAAGACATTCTTAGGATTTTATTATATATTTTGTTTGAAGTATGGAATAAAAAATAAAACCATAGTATTTTCTACATCAGTAAGGATCAAAATAGAAAATGGAACAAAGTCCATATTTCGACTGCTAACACAAGCCTCTTCTAATACAAGTTTGGTTGTTTCATGAGTGACATTGTTACAAACTCTATGATATGAGAAAATGGAAATGAATGGAAAGAACTAACTACAGAAAAGAAATCTTCATCTAAAAGGTCAAGATGTTCACATCTACTATTTGTATCATTCTAGGCATTCTCTAGTACCAAGGAATCAAGACATTTTAGGACTTTTTAATATTAATTCATTTTATAAATATAGTAGAAAAGGTAATAATTAGAAATTCCTTTATTAAATTTTAGATCAATTACAAAGTGTATTGTTATAATCATCATATGGTTGTCTCTAAGTGCATACTACAAATAGTCTCCCACTTTCACTAGAGATAATCACTCACAAATCTAAATACATGTAACCTATTATGACCATCACAATTTTGCTGTGAAAATTATGTAGTCATAGGATCAACAACATTACTTTCAGTTGGTACTTGATATATCTTCACATCTCCTTGATGTATGATTTGTCTTATGAGATTGTAGTGTCATAATATATGCTTGAAGCACTATTGTGATATATTTTCCTTATCTTGTGCAATGGGTCCATTGTTGTCACAACATACTCTCTACTACATAGTCAATGGATGACACCACTTCTAGATCACCAATGACCTTCTTGAACCATAAAACTTCCTTTGTTGCACTAAAGGAAGAAATGTACTCAACCTCTATTGTAGAATCAAACAATGTCTCTTTCTTGGATCTTTTTGAGCTCACAAATCTATTGTTTAAGAAAAATACAAAACCAGATTGTGATTGATAATCATTCTTGTCGATGTGGAAGCTTGCATTGGTGTTACCCTCTACAACAAACTCTTCCTCACCAAAGTATAACATAAACTTATCCTTAGTTATTCTAAAGTAAATAAGGATGATTTTTACATCAGTTCAATGACCTTAACCAAGAAATGATTTGTACCTACTCACCATGCTCAAAGCATACAAGACATTGGGGCATGTACATAATATTTCATACATGATTTATACAGTTGTTGTTTCATATGGAATATTATTTGTATGTGCCCTCACTTTAGCAGAGTTGTGACATTGATCTCCAAATAGATTTATTCCATGAGACACATGTAAGTTTGCTCTCTTTAATCCTTGCATGTTGAGCCTTTAAACACTTTCTCAATGTTTGTACTTTGACTTATACCAATAATCCTTCTAGATCTATCTCTATAGATCTTATTTCCTAGTATATAGGATGCTTCTCCTAAGTTATCAGTGGAGAAAGTTTTTTCCAACCATGTTTTAACCAGTTTTAGAGTATGAATTTCATTCCCCATTAGTAGTATGTCATCAACACACAATACGAGGAATACTTTTATGGTCCTACTAAATTTCTTGTAAACTCAAGGTTCATCTTCATTAGTTAAAGTCAAATTGTTTTAGTCTTGTAAGAAAATGATCATTCTAGCTTTGTGATGCTTGATGCAATCCATTGATTGAGCTTTGTATCTTACAAACCTTACTAGATATATTTTGTATGATAAAACAATCAGGTTTTCTTATGTACACATCCTCAAGGAGATTCCCACTAAGGAATGTGGTCTTAACGTCCAGTTTTCCATATTATCATTGTAATTATAAGATACAATAGCAAGTGTGATATTGATGGATTTACCCATGGCAATTGGTGAAAATAGTTTGTCATAGTCAACTTCTTAAAGTTATTTGTAACCTTTTGCATCAAATCTACCTTTTTAATATTTTACATTACCATCCATGCCAATCTTTTTATTGAACATCCATTTTCACCCTTTGGGCTTCAGGTGCATGCACCAAGGTCCATACCTTGTTGTCATACTAAGATTCCATCTCAGATTTCATGACTCTAAGCTATTTCACAAAATCTGGTCTCTTAACGACCTCTGTTTATGTTGTTGTTTCATCATCATCAATGACCAACACATCAGGTTGTTGAATCCATATCTATCTTGCTCAAAACGTACCCTACTAAATGTTAGATGATCTTTTGTTACAATAGGTACTAGAGATTCCATAATAGTATGTGGTTCATCTTATTTCTAATGGACCTCCAAATGTTCACTGCATATCTTGTTGGACTTAAACTTCTTCAAATTCTATCTTTTTCCCACTGGAATCTCTAGATAGAACACTTTGTTGTCATTCAGAATATATAAGTAACATCCTATGGTTTCCTTAGGATATCCAACAACATGATCTTTGTCATTTTTGGATCCAAGTTTTTTAGAATAGTATTTCTTAACATTTGCCTCACACACCCAAATCTTCATAAAAGACACATTCAGACATTTCCTTGTCCTTATCTCATGTGGTGTCTTTTGAACAAATTTTGATGGTATGATGTTTACTATGAAAGATATAATTTCTAGACCATATCTCTAGAAGGAAGTTGGAAGAACAATAAAACTCATCATAAATCATACCATGTCCAAGATGGTATGCTTCTTTCTTTTTGATAGACCATTATGTTTTGGTGTTCCATGTGGAATCCATAATGATGCATTTCCACAATCCTATGAGGGGTCTCCAACTCTTATATTGAATACTCATCACCTCAATGTGAGTGAAGTGATTTTTTTTTCCAAGTTGGTTTTCTTTGTGCATTCATGAATTCCTTTGAACTTTATAATGGATTCTCACTTGTGTTTTATTATATACACATCACCAAATCTTATGAGGTTATTAGTAAATGTGATGAATTATTGATAACCACCACTGGCATTTGTTCTAAAAGGCACTAGTAAAGAATAGGCATAAGGTGATGATTATCTTAGGAATTCTGTGTTGGTTTCAAACCGAAGACCAAGTGGGTGATGATAAAATTCAAACTTTTTCCTTCGGTTAGTCAAACCGACGACAATAATTTATGTCATTAATTCTTGGTTAGGAGGGAACCGACTACGTAACTCACATCAAGTGACGTAATTTGTGGTCGCTTTGACCTTTTTCTTTGCGGTTGTAAGACAAAATCGATGTTGTTAAGCTTCCCTCATCGGTGACTTAATGATAAATGACCGACGCCAAATTCCTTGATGTCGTCTTTATCACTGAATGAGTAGTGAAAATTTTATGTATATATCATTGGTTGTTATGGAAACACCAATAGTGAAATCATATTTAGTCAGTTATTTCCAAATAATTGATGATAAATGTGTTTGTTTTTATATATAGTAGGTTTGTAGGCCTATTGTCCAGCCTACTAGTCTATCTGGAGAGTGTTGTTCTTCATAACTGAAATAATAAGCTCTCTGCAAGCATCATTCCCTAACAATAGGCCAACAAACCTACAATAAATATAATTGTATACAAAATAGACAAAAACATGCCACATTCTATCATTTTCTTCACTTTAAATTGCACAAAAATCCATGAACTCACAACTCAATTATTTCATTTATCAGCCAAATTTCAAATCATAAATATATTTCAAAAATAAACATCATTTGTTTCCTCGTGACTTCACATTCAAATTCACATACACATATACTCTTAACATTAAATTCACATTCACAAAAATACATAACAACATCAACTGCCATCTTAGATAAAAGTCACAATTTATATATTAACATCTATTGCCATCTCATATTTTAAGTCACAACTTATACATATCAACACTCACAAAAAAATATAAAAATCTGACATCAAAGTTCAAACTACCAAAAAAAATCAATCAACCATCAAAGTTTTCATTCAAGTCTACATTTTTTTATGAAGTAGGTTGCCCACTATTCACATAGGTCATTCAACTGCTCCAATGTATAGGGTCCAGTCTTCGAAAAAAACTACAAAGAGAATGAGACTTCTAACTAGATTTGATCGTTTGTATTATAAAATGACACTACCTCATTAATATATTATTGATCCAAGACTAATAACTTACATTCTCTATACATTTGATTTGTTCTTTGTGATTGATAATCACCTGCATATACAACATCACATAATATGTACATGCCCATCCATTGCCTTGTATAGGGCCTTGTATATTAACAAATTACATTAATAAATGTAATTAAGAAGAGTTGGTCATATATTATGTAATTACAATGAGAAGTGTATACCTCAACCTTGTTACAACACACTTGTTGCTTTGTTGGTAATCCTAGAGATTTAAGATAATCTAGATGTTTGTTGTGCTTTTTATTAGAAATATATTACCTTGTGCTTTATCTTAACCTTGGTAATATTAAATACTTGTTTGCATAACTCATAATCTTGAATTAAACCTACTTTAATGATCTGAGTTGAAGTTCATATAGAATTAACATATACATGTATGTGAGAGCAGAATCAATGAGATTTGAGAAAATAATTAATAAATAATTTTTTATTTGATAATATTACCAAACTAATAGTATAAGATTGTAGACTAATTACTAATATAATGCAAAAAGAATTAACTAAATTGGAGCTAACATGAGTTTGTTATGCCCATTTTAGTAACATGTATAGACCTAGTGACCGCTAAGGCCTAGCTACCGCTATCCTTTGCTCGACAAAAGGACGACCTGGAGGGAGATTTCTATGGTGATATTTGGGGAATAACACGAAGAACGAAGAAAATACAAGAGGTTTGCCATAGATTCGACTTGGTAAGAAGTTTTTAACTGTCATTTCTTCCTTCTCTTAATTTCACCTTCCTTGGAATTCCTGATCCAATGACATGAGATTTGGGATAATCTTCATCCTTCATCTTCTACCTCTAGTAGACCTTATTTAGGGTCAAGAAACACACTACAAGACTATTTAGAACGATGTCTGGAAGTCTAGACCGTGATTCAGACGCATGGGAGCTAAGATCCAAACTTAGTTGGTGACGAGGCTAAGATCAATAACTTTAGAAGAGATTTGTGAGTGGAAAATCACATTATAGTCCATATTTAATGCATGCAAAATTTTAGTAATGCCTTTCATACATTTAGTTCTTGCTTTATGATTTTTAGTAGTAAAAATGCTTTATTAATCATATTTTAGTGATATAATATCATTTCAAAAGCTACCATGTGAATTTTTATTTATTGATTGGTGATGAAATGGTGTAAAGTGAGGCACTGGGGAAACTGGGTTGTCCCAATTCATGTTTAAAGAGTGGAAGTATGGATTATGAGATTTGTGGAAATTACCAGATGATTTTTTGTATTTTAATTTGAGATGCTTAATTGTCAATAATACTATCGCCGTGAAACTAAAACGATTATTCATAAGCGTAACCACATACCTGTTCAGTAGATTTCTCAAGCTAATATCCATTCCAACCAAGAAAGCAATCCAAGCAAGTAATTCAACCACACAATCAAGAATCCTGAAAAACACATGTACTCTATTTACTACACACTTTATCAAGATTCTTTCTATTCAACTTGAAATCTCTTCCTAAGGTTTCTGTATCCATTTTAGGGTTTCGTTTTGCAATTAGGGTTTTCACTTCATTTACTATTTTAAACCCTATTTCTATTCAATTACATACAAACCCTAATTTCGGATTAAAGGCACACTTAAACATTAATTAAGCCAATTATGCCTCTTTTATATTAAAACTACCATTTTTATCCTTCTTAATCTATGACAAAGTCATTATGCTTGTCTATCATCAATTCATAGTTCATTATGCTCTAATACTCATATGAACGTTATTTATCATTAATTCTACCTTTTATCCACTAGGAAACCTATTGGGGTTGTAACACCTATTGGTCAAGACCCATGCACTCTACTAGTGCGCTCTAGCTTACCTCGATGTGGACTACCTCCAGTACAGAAATTGTTTCCTCCCCACAACGCGGGCCTCATCCTGTGAGGATTTTGTAGTGTCCAAGGCGTCTAACGTCTAGTGATATTAAATGTGTTTATCAGTTGCTTGAAAATAACTATTGGATGCCTTTTATTTCATGCAACTATAAAGTGACTATAATTATCACCATGAATATATATATATATATATATATATATATATATATATATATATATATATATATATATATAACTGGCTTAGATCTGAATCCACCTATGTGGCTTGTAGAGGCTAAAAAGGGGTAACCTAGAGTAAGGTATATGTTATCGTGGGTTAGAGATTGGGCTACCAAGTGTAGTGCCATGAGACCCTTTAGCATGCCATGAGTTAAGGAGTGGGCTACTTGCGGGTAGTGCCATGTGACTCAACCCTAGAAATGGGTTCACCTATAGGTGGGACCATGAGGGGTTTAATCGGGATCTACTATAAGGAAAATAACATCTAGGTCCACTACAGGGACATCACAGAGGATAGGGAATGCATGGATCGCGCAGTTATATTTAAAACATAAAATTGTTTGTTAAATGGTAATTGGCTGCAATACATTGTTATGAATAATTACATGATTATTGTTTCCCCCACATACCAGCTTCGGTTGACCGACATTTTGTTTGTCGGTGTTTTAGGTACAAAGCCAAAAGGACAAACAATAAATCGTCATATTGAGAAATACATGAATTGAAATACAAGGAGGATTAGTAGAGTAGAAATTCATATGTGGATAGAAGTTTAGAGATCCAAATTTTCAAAAGTATGCAAAAGTTTATTTTCTTACATCTTTCCAATATAGTATTTTCAAATTTAATAATTGTTCTTGGTTAAATGTCGAACCATTGATGCGGAAATTATGGGTGCGGCTTCGACCTCTCGGTCTCCCTTAATTGGGGGTTACTGGAAGGTGGGGCCGTAACAATAGGGAAGACTCCTTACAATAGTGTGGTACCCAACACTAACTCAGGATTCCAGTGATACCTATTTTACCTATTTTGTTGATTCACAATAAGACTGAGAGCTTTGACTCAGTGCCTGAGTACCCAGGTTGAGAGGTGCAGTCTGAGATATCTAACTGCTCCCATTAGTTGTCGAGAGGAAGACATGTTGATGCTATCTACAAACATGGTATTGAGATTAAGGACTTAGGAACTTGGGCATGCTTCTAAGTCTTATACAGTGAGATCGTAGCTTGATGAGATTCTTCGACATGATGTGGTACACCTCCTATCAGTCCAGTGGCATAATAAATATATTTAAAATAATGTGAGTAGTTAGGTTACGCCTGTATTGTGTTTAGTATATGTTCAACTACCATGATGAGTTAATTATAGTTTTTAAACTATCGTTCTTACATGCTTGCATTTAAGCTATACTAATTGTAAACATCATAAATATCTTGGTTACCTATTCATTCTCTACTCACTGAGCTAATAACTGACCAACCTAGTGAATTATTTTTAGATAAAGGATTAGTTCTACCTAAGGAAACAAGAGCTAGCTTTTATCAACAATAGAACAGAGGTCTTGAAGGATAAGTAGTTAGAATAGTTAGATAGTCTCTTATCCTTCCTCTGGATCCTGGAAATGAGATAGTGACAAAAGAGAGAAGTTTGTAATGTAATGTACATGATGTATATTAAGTGTCAAATTCTTACTTCTATATAATAGTCAAGTTCTATTTTTTCTTAATGTTATGTTTAATTGACACTTGTCTTTTAGTAAGTGATGTTATGATATATTTGAGAAAAAGAAAAAGTTATGATGGGTTTTCATCAAGTGTTTAAAAGTTAATGGCTAGTAATAATCCCTTTATGTCGGGCCCTAACCCTACGGGTTCGGGTTGCATCAACACTCCTCCAAGTTATTGATTTCTTTTTCCTATCTACTTTCCCTCTACCTGTAAAGAATGCTTTCACACCCCTATAAGTTAAATTAACATATATATTGCATTATTAATTGTATATGATGCAAACACGAACAAATATTTTGGGCACATAAAAACTATACTACGCATGAATCCACTATTTCATTGGGTGTCCTCATTTGGTGGTATTTTTTACCCGAAGGATCAAAGAGATACACACTCCAATTCTCGAGGAACAATCACTGACAATTGTTAGTGCCTATTTCTGAATGAATAGAAGGCAAATAAAATAATAATTAAATCTCACAACAAAATTATATTCATAAGTTAGACATATAAATACCAAGCCAAAAACTTAACTAACATTAAAGGGAGATAAGATCATGCTCTTGGAAGCACCAAAAGACAACATCACAGTAGTCACATATTCTTTGATGCCACTCGGACCTCTAAGTACGTCGCTAATCAATGATGGTATTAGAAATCTGACATTTGCTATTTTGAAGTCACGAGTCGTGTAATACAAATGACTGAAATATATTATATAACCAAAAATTAGTTTATATGTAGAAACAATTAAAAAAAATCACATATGATGGGGTATTCACACTCATAGTATCTAAAGTTCTATCACTGATGTGTTCAGTGAATCATACTTAAAAACCACAAAAACATCTATCAACACTATAGCATTATCTCGATGTATACCTACCATATCCTCCCCAAGGATGGTCACAATAGTATCTATTTGGTCGATAGTGTCCAGCCATGCTGTCAATGTCTGGCAGCTAGTGCCTAAGGAGTCGAATAAAATCCTATGGTATAAAATGAGGGGGCGGTGTAATCAAGACATTATGGGGCTTCTTAGATGTTGTAATTACATGCTTCTCTCCTTAGCATCCTCAAGGATTTCGATGAGTGGTGGGGCCAGAGTTGGTATTCGAGCGAGCTGACTTTGTATTCTAATATTATCTTTTGATCATTGTAAGTTTCAATATTATAAAGTTTTCATAACTAAAGACATATAACAAATCATTTGGGAAAACCAATAAAGTCGCCTTCTACCTCTTCGACTATGATGGAATATGGATGCTTGTATGGGAGAGGTATGTCGCTCATTCAGGAAAAGACACAAATGACTCTCACATGACAGTGATCAACATGAATGAGAATATAATGAACCGCATCGGAGATAGAAGCCTAAACATATGCCTCGATGTTTCTTGTTGGTTCATCGACAACAAGACCACATTTTCTAGCCATCTACAATTTTATGAAACATAAAATTTAATTTGGAAAACATAAATATTGACTTCAGGGATTATTTTTGTCACAATGTAATGTATAAATTTACTTGAATTGAATCTTACCCTAACTGTGACCTATGGGTCTGAAGGACTGCTCCCATTCCACTCTGTGGGCGAGTGATGAACATGTTTTGTGACTAATGGAGAAGTTGGTTTTTACATCACTTGAAAAGCTACATATTTCTCCAAGGTTGCATGTACCAATCTCTGCACGTACTCTGACCCACTTTCCCTTTCATTGATGGTTTGCACTTTTGTTGGGAGCCAAAAAACTTTATCCCATACCCATTTCCGACATCCCTAACATGTCCTGGATGCTCTTCTATCCCTACAGAAACTATCAACTCACCATATGCGCCCTAGGGGTGAACTTACCCTCCTTTTCTTGGGTAGCTAACTCCAACTAATTGTCATAAAAAGTCGACTATTCAGTAAAACTTATCTAGTGAAAAAAGAACAAGAACATTATCACTAGACCAAGAAATTTACCATTTTGATGCTACCTCCTATGTTAATTGGATGGGTTTTTCTATGTATTTGTTTCCCCCCATCTATCCACTCACTATAGTAAGGCAACCATCCATAATAACTAGAAGACTCAACAATAGAAGGAGTAGAAATAGAAGTCCCTTGATCATGCCCTTGCCCTTGACCTTGCTCTTGTTGCATATATCTCATCTGCTAGCATTTTCAGTAACCACCTAAACCTAACCGGTGGTTGTTCACATTCTTGTCACAAATGTCATTTTGAGCATCATGAAGGGTCTAATTAATTTATACAAGTTATATTGTTAAGTAACCATAAGAAATCATAAAAATGTAATTGATTTCAATACCTTGAAAGCATCTGATTCTCTATGTCGAGCAATCTCCTTCCAATAATCTTGATTAATATAGTTCCATTTAAGCAAGGGTTGCTTCTTGTCTCCAAATACATAGTCACTTGTGAGGATTGTCTACCAATCTCTATGTCTTTTCCCGATGAGCTACATAACAGATTTGTGATGCAACATTTCATCAAGTTCATACCAGCCCTAATAAGGTTCAACATTTAATATTGTTTAGAAATGTTAAAAGAAAGAATAGGAAAAAAAATATAAAAACATAACTTCATTTATCTCACCTATAACACCCTCCAAATGAGGTCTTTGTGGACTGTACTTGCTTGTCTCCAATCCTCAACAAGGATAGACACTTTTCTCCAAGTAAGGACCCCACAATAGTTGATAAAATCTTTATTAAGTGATGTGCCATCTTCAATGAATTCAATGAAACCCTTCCTCCCTTTTGCCTATTTGTGGCATCTTTCATCACAATTATCCTTGTAACTCTGTTACATTTTGGGTTATCAGCAACGTCAGCACCCTGTTCAGGATGCTCTACATCCTCATGCTCATGATCACTGTGCTCCTGGTCAGTTGCCATCTATAAAATCAAAAGTAAAAAAAAATGATAAAAGTAAGATCACATATAAAAAATCAACACCATAAAAAGTTGGATCACACATAAAAGTCAACACTATAAAAAGTTAGATCACATATAAAATGTCAACCCTATAAAAAGTCAACACCTGAACTATATACCTTAAACTAATATCCCTTATGTGTGATCTTCACGTTCATAGTCATCAATGTTAGATTCAACATTTACACTTGGTAAGACAACGTAAAATGGACTTGAGTCATCATACTTTTCATAGTATTCTTCATCAATAGGATCTAAAATGAATTGTCTTTTTCCATGAAGAACGTCATACCAGTTTTCTTTTGCAGAATCATTGATATTGAATACATGTTTCTGTTGTGATGATGAAGGGTTCATCCTTCTCGCCTCTCCACTCAAAATTTACTGTTGTTAAGTTCGTCAACTACATCTCCTTTATTGTTATCAACCCATTTACACCTAAATAATGGTACTCTAAACTTTGTGTGGTCAAGTTCCCATATGTCTACAATGACACCGTAATAAGACAACTTTCCTTCACATGACCTCTTATCCTTCAGACTAGAAAGATACAATGAAGATTCCTAAAGGGTGACCCCACTATTTTGGATGAAACTTTATCATCTTCACATTTTGTGTAGAATGAAAATCCATTTATGTCATACCCATCTTAAGATGTAACATGGGTCTTTGGCTTTTACGCAAGCCATTTGATTATTTCTATAATATTATTTGGTGTTTGGGATAGTTGATTGAATACTTCCTTTTCATACCACCTAATAAATGTCTGATTATGCTCTCTAGCAAGTCAAATTGAACTGGTGTGTAACATCCTATGATTTTAGGCCTCGAATAAAATGATCTTATAAGGAATGATTGGACTACCCATATCACCAAGGTGCACCTCCTTTTCCTGGAGCCCATCACTAAAGAACTCCATAGTTAAGCATGCTCAGCTTGGAGTAGTACTAAGATGGGTGACCAGTCGGGAAGTTGATCCTGGCTTGCGCGTCAGTGAGGACAAAGTATGCAGTTAAGGCTAGTGGTGGGTTGTGGGGCCAGTTGCCATTCCTGAAACTCTACTAGAGCCTAGGGCAGTGTGCCCGGGCATTAATAATGGTATCAGAGCCATAACCCCTCCAGTAGGTGGGGCCCACATGGACATGGCATGCCAGTCTTGAGTCGTGCAGTCCAGGCATGTAGGAAAGGGTTGTCCATGGTTGACGTAGCCACCCTTGTGCTGGTATTCCGTGATCGGGAGTTGGGTGTCCATGGGCCATTGTGGGTCTGTACTGAAATGGGATCATATTATGAGGCCATATAGTTGAGCCTTGACGAGGACGTCAAGAGTCTAAGTGGGGGAGATTGTAACATCCTAGGATTTCAAGCCTCGAATAAAATGATCTTATAAGGAATGATTGGACTACCCATATCACCAAGGTGCACCTCCTTTTCTGGGAGCCCATCACTAAAGAACTCCATAGTTAAGTGTGCTCAGCTTGGAGTAGTACTAAGATGGATGACCAGTGAGGAAGTTGAACCTAGCTTGCGCGTCAGTGAGGACAAAGTGTGCAGTTAAGGCTAGTGGTGGTCTATGGGGCCAGTTGCCATTCCTTAAACTCTACTAGAGCCTAGGGTAGTGGGCCCGGGTGTTACAACTGGCTCATGGATAACTTCTCTTGAATTTGTTGGTTCAAGGTAAACATTAATATCATTGCCAGGTTGTTTGGGTCCTAATATTAACAACGAAGGCATGACATACTTATTATTTATACACAACCACAAAGGAAGATTGTATACAAAAATCATGACACGCCAAGTACATGCTGACTGCTTAATGTTCCATATGGATTCATCCCGTCAGTACGAAGTCCAAGTCTTAAATTTCTGGCTTCTTCACCAAATTTAGGACATAATAAATCAAACTTCTTCCATTATGAGGAATCACACACATGTCATAGAATATTATCGTTGTTTGTCTTTACCTCTGCATGCCAAGATAAATTGTGTGCATCTACAACATTCGCAAACAAGTGCTAAAATCGGGGTATTATTGGTAGATACCACATGACCTTGGTAGGAGACTCAGTTTTGGTCTTACCCGATGTCATTGTTTTGTACCTTGACACCCCACATTTTGGATATTCTTTCACATTGATATAGTCCTTATGAAACAACACACAGTCATTAGGGCATGCATGTATCTTATTTGCCTTCATTCCCTTTACAAATAACATCTTTTTCATTTCGTATGTTGAGATTGGAATCTTCTTACTTTCAGGGAGAATTTTGTTCAAGAAAGACAACATATAAGTGAAGCTTTTGTTTCTCCATCTATTGTTAGCCTTAAGAGTATACAATATCAAAACAACACTCAACTTTGTAAACCTAGTATAACTTAAGTATAATGACTTCCCAGCATCGTTCATAGCATCTCTAAATAAGGAAGGTGGGTCTGTAACATTTACCCCACAACTATCTAGTATCCCATCAACCATGTCTATTGGAATTGGTTTGTTCTCATCAACATCATTAGACATTTCTTGTTGGACACAACTACCTCTGTCAAAATATGTTTATCTCATACTAAGCATATCTCCATGCCAGTACCATTTTTTGTATAGCCCTGTACAATCCCATTTCACATGACATGATCTTTGATCATGTCAATAGTGTCAACTTTTAGGTTGTTGCTACACTCCCTACAGGGGCAATAAAACCTATCTCTAGGTTATTTTCTATGTTCTTCTGGTAATATTACAAACTCTTCGAGAGCATTATTCAACTTCAGAGTGTAGCAACTAGGTTTAGAGATCCATGATCAATCCATTTCCTTATGATCAGATGGGAGACAAATTGCTCATCAGGTTCTATCCAGACAAGTTAATTTTAGGAAAAAATATGTTTGTATAATTGAGCCCTAATCATATAATAGAATTCACATTCATGGATGTGTACCACCTATCGCATTCTTGATCACTTCGTCTCACTACTAAGTGTACAATATGTGTTCAATTTCAATAAATTTTGACTACATTTTCCTACAGTTCTCCAAGTGCACCGATGTAGACGGACAAATACCAACCTACATATGTACCCAGAGAGCAAAGGGGAAATGTTGTGAAAATTTATTGAAATCAAACACACATTATACACTTACATGCTAAGTGAGATGAAGTGCTCAAGAATAGTCCCAGATCGGGGACTATCCAAGCTTTACTCCTAATGAGTAAATCTCGGATGGGTTTCTAGTCCAACAACACAATTTAGAAATTAATTAGGGTTTACAAATTACATTTATATATTAGTGTTTAAATATTAGGGTCTATTCACAAATTAGGGTTTATTTACATATTAGTTTCAAGATCTCAAACTAGGTCATGCATGTTCATTGACATGGTACGTCATAGTATATGAATTCATTTAGACATAGTGTGACTCAACAAAATATAATCAAGGATCCAATTATTATGATATTTATATAAATATAGGAAATTATATGATTCAATCAAGATTGTCAACATAAACATTGACATTGTCAATTCAAGTTAATTTAGAGTTATTTTTTATGCAAGTGTGATCATTACAACATAGATGAGATCCAATTTAAGTTAGGTGTCATAAACATCATAAAGATATTGATTTGATTGCATAATGTAGCATGGATCATCATTACATAAAATATTGACCGATATTATATCTCACATTAACAACATGCACACTGGGCCACATTTTGTGGTATGAATAGGTCAAATAGTCTAAATAGTGTACAAAAAGTATCCAGATTTCATTAATATCCATTTATTCATCATAATCAATAATAAGCATGGAAGAGAGGAAGAAGGAGGAGATAAAATACATGTTTTTAGATGGTGATGGAGGAGGAGGAGAAATTTAGGAGAGTAGGCATAGGTGGAGGAGGATGGGGTTCGCTGAGAGATATAGTGGCTGTAGCAGAGGCAATTCTGGCGGTTGGCAGTGAGGAGTTGGTCATTGATGCAAGCAGCTCCTATGCAGTGTCAATAGTACAAAGGGTGGCAATCAATAGCGGCAGAGCATCAACAGAGCAGAGGGAAGCAAGTTTGGCAGCGGTAGCACTATCAATAGAGCAGAGGGTGGGAAGTAGCAACAATGATTAGCAAAAATGGAGAGTAACAATAATGGCAGCAGAGAGGAGAAAACATAAGCAAAAATTGCTAGAGTAGCAATATCACAAGAAACATGGGTACAAAAGAGGAGAAAAAGGGTTTATCAGAGGGGTTCAATATGCCATATACCGTCAATTATTTTAAGGACTAACTCCCTAGAGTTTAGGTCAATGGTTGTAGACAAACAACCACAGACATAAACATAAATTTTCACGATGGTTACACCTAACAATCCAGCACATAATATGGCAACCTAGTGACACATATTCTGTCAGTTGTGGTAAGATTAGCTGACACTAAACATCAAGTGGAGGTGGGAAAATTTTTGTGAGACACATGGTGTGAACAAATTTTGCATCTGTTACTGTGAAAAAAACCCAGGAGAAACTCTAATTGTTTCTTGTGGGAGAGATGATGCATGCACCTCTTTGTCCCGTTGGTTATGTATAAAAGTACTGACGATAAAGGTTTTTTGGAGGCAAATGAAATGCCCTCAAAAATTTTGCATGAAGTTTTACTTTCATAGGTGAAATATAGCATTAGTTTCTTTTATAAGAAACTGACAACAGAAAAAGTACATCTTATGTTTTCTCATCTTGTAAATCCATGACAGTTGACTACTTATTGCTGACGCTATAGATACTAATTTGATTTACCTTATAAAAGAACAGACTCATTATGTCAAACTTGTCGTAGTGAGGTCCACATACATTAATACATATGAGTTCTAATAAGTCGCATGCCCTTTCACTATTTCTACTAAATGGTTCTCTAGTAATCTTACCTAATAAATCAGATTGTCTCAATTGATTCAAAGTCAAATGTGTCCAAATAACCATCTTTATGTATTCTAGAAATGCACTTCTCATTTATACATCCCAGACTATAGTATTGTAGGAATAAATTCTTTGAGTCATTGACCTTTGGTATCTTGGTATTTATGATACATACATGTGTCTCAAGTTCTAATAAATATAGACCATAAGACATCAGGGTACTGGCATAGCATACATCATCTCTTCAAATAGATATTCAACCATCTTTATCAAAAATTCGAAACAAATTTTGTGGAAACAAGATATAGAGATAATGTCCTTATCTATAGTTGTCACACAACAAAAATGGTCAAACTCGTTCTTTATTTCCTCTATGTGAACATGACAATTTTTCTTCCTATGTCTAGCTTGGTGACAATGTTGACAATTTGCTTCCTTAGCTACTTCTCCTTTTTCCTTCAATGCATAAAACTTTTGGCTAGTCTTGGAACCTTTCTTAAATTTTCCTTTTTCCTTGGACTTCCCTTTTCCTGCTAACCATTAGCATGTGGGCTTTTCTTTCATTTTCCCCTTATCTATTCTTTACATACCAAGTGTCTTTGTCAATAGTTTAAAAAATTGTTTAGGTTGTAATTCATGATTAATACTTTGTATGAATCCAAAACAATTGCATAATCATGTATGTGACCAATTCTTAGCATATAGAAAATCCCCTTCTAGCTAAAGTGTCCACATAGACAATTAGCTTAAGTACATGAGATTCACCTGGATCACCTTCCTCCATATTGTACTTAAATAAATCCTTGCAAAGATCACACCTATCTTGCCTTGCTTGTTCTTAGTACATTATCAAAACATGTGTTATTATCTCCATAACATCAATATTATGATGTTGCCTATGAAGCTCATGATTCATAGAGTAGAGAATAAGACAATTTATGTCCACAACTTCATCAAAATATTTCTTATAGTCTATCCTTTCTGCCCTAGGCACACTTGGAACCAGTTTAGTTGGAACTAGTGTATTCAAAATACAGAGAACTCATTTTTTAGAATAGTTCTCATCATCCTAAACCAATTGTTGAGGTTATTTCCATTTCATTTTTCTCTCTCAAGGGCCAATTTGCAATGAAAAAGGTTTGCTATTTTAATTGTCCATTCACTATACAAGAAGTATTTACAAGAATTAATATTTTACTTAAAATATTCTATCAAATGTGATTTGGTCTTTTATTAGATATCACTCACACTATTTTTTAATTAATAATCCTCACCATTAATTTTTAAGATTTGCATCATACAATATTTTAGTGAGACAAGATCTATATTTCATCAAATCATGAGTTTGCATTGGCATATCACCCACAACTTGACAATTTATTCATTCAAAATTTCCAATTGCATCTAATGCGAACCTTGACAGATGGATGCACAACCCTTTTCCATAACCATCTTTATAACCTTATGTGCATAATCCTATTTAGGTCACATAGTTAAGTCTGTCATGAAGGCTAATACAATAGAATATGCTCCCTTCTTTAGTAGATCCACATATATTTTCTCACACTCCCTTGAGATAAATAGTGCACCACACTTTGGTGCGCCCCTTTGTCAATAAGGGTTTTGATGTGTATTTCACATTGGAAAGCATGTAAGACTTCATATTTCATTTCAGGTCTTATATTATATATACTTGCAAAATGTACTCAGATTGTGTATCATATACACATTATATCAACAATCAACAATTACAATTCACAATCATACAACATCAGTTATGGATATACTAATGTAATTCTTTGGGGGAACAAAGGATTACTATTCACCCAAGGTCCACTCCATCATATGATGCATTATCTTGTGAGCCTGCATTTATGTTAAACAATAATAAATGGCTCCATAGATTCTCATTAGATCTACATTATTGACTTGTCTTATGCTTACATGATATGTAGAAACATTAGTTACATTCAAGGTAAGTAATGGGGAATATAAATAATTACATATGAAATGAAAAGGATGTGGTTCATCATGAAAGACATACACTTGTTAATCTGGAAGAGGGACCCATTTACATCCACTTCTTGCATACACAAAAGGGGTTATTTGTCCATAATCATCAACACATCCACCAGACAAAAGGTTCTTGACTGTGACATGTATGATTTATAGATATTTCATTTCTATATATATTCATATATACATATATATATATTTATAATTATATATACACACACATATATATATATATATATCAAAGATTATATCATTTTTCAAAGCAGAATTTCTATTAAAAAGTTTACATCCATGCAAACAAAGTAGGATATGCAGACAATGTATACAAAATTGCAGTTGTACAATAGGAAATGATATTTTTATTATTTGACCCCATCTTCTATATAAAAAGTTGATGTTGCAACACATGTTAGAAAGAAGTATATGCATATTAATAGTTAATTGTTAATATCAAATGTAAAGAAACAAATGACATAAATTGAAATTAATTATATCTATTGTAAATCCTAATATATCATAGTAGAAACAATAAATAATAAAAATTTCTCCACAGACACTTTTGAGTGGCCAAGCCATGGACAACCAGTTGTCTGACTGGCATGAGTGGGTCTCTTTACAACAACCCACTTAGGATTTGCAATTGGTCGACTACACAAGTTTAAAATTTCTATATGGATACTTAGATCCATTTCATTCAGGGGACTGGAGAAAGTCAAATTACTCTCTTATCTATGAACACAGTTGTTTAGTCGAGGTACCAGACCCTGTAGTTGGAAAATTGGGCTTACCTAAACCTTTTAGTAAGCAATTAATATTATGTCCATGATTATAATCCTCAGTCATATACATCCTATGAGTGTGATCATATAGATTCCAAATTATGTTTGCAATGATGTCTGTAATCATATTATGACATCAAAGACAATGATTGGTATCTAAAAAGACTTTAATACCACAAAAGTAATTACATAAGTTGGACCTTCATCCTAGTATTACAATCAATGTACTTTTTCATAGATATCCAAATTGAAAATGAAATGGAAATGTCATCCCCTCAATATTCAAACTTAGTTTTCTATCCAAATAGACTATTTGAGATCAATATCACATGTCTTTGGGATCTCTCTTTTGATTAGAATAAATGGCAACCATTAGAGGGATCCAAAACTAAAACCTGATTATGAAACAAAAATGCAAATTATCCACAAAGGTGATTAAAATAGTATATGAATGTCACCAATTAATTTTTCCTTTTCTTTCTTCAAAATTTCATAAACCAATTTCACATGAAGGACATCACATTAAGATATCACAACTCTTATTCAACTCTATTAAAACTAGAATCAAATCCTACTTCTCACATGTGGTTCAGTTTATAACATATACAAGTACATTAATGAACAATTTGATACACTACCCTTCCCAGGAAAGAGAGAGTATAGGGACATTCTAATCTATCTATATTATTCTATTTATGTCTTCTTTTTCATGACCTCTCCATTTGAAAGCATTATACCTAAAAATATTCAAAACAACCTCATGAGACTCTGATAGAGCCTGAGTGAGTGGATACCTCCCAGTCAATCTAGGTACATGCATCAACAACAGATTAAATATATTGAATTCAAAAGAAACTTGTAGATATTGAAAGGTCTAATAGATAGTTCTAGCATAAGTCAAATCTCAGATACAATGCTATTCTAATCAAATAGATATGGTAATTATTTAAACCAAATATAACTTCAAAACATGTTTTAAAGAATGTGTTTGAAAAAATAAGTAGATACCTCTTTGTTAAGATTATACATGAGTAACATGTCAAGTTCGAAGCATTTTAAATCAATTCGTAATGACATCATATTTGTTACACCCCACTAGCTAGACCAAGAACATGCCCTATAGTCCTGAAGCTGAAGTACACATAAGATGTGTGTACCAATCACCACTATCAGATAAAAAACAATCCAAGTCATATCCAAAGTGGAAATAAATCCCAACATTTACAACTTATCAACAAGACAAATCAGAATATGAAATATATACTTCTATAACTACATGATTATCTTCCAAAAACAAGAATCATAATCAATAATGGAAAATCATCAGCTAGAATGTAAAAAAACATTCAAATCATATTCTACATGGCGTGTCGTCTTTTATTTATTTTCCTTAAAACTACTTGTCTTGTACCTCACTGAGTAGAAGTTGTCACGCTTGATTTGTTGGTATATATATATATATATATATATATATATATATATGCCCATAGAGCCATCCCAAGAGATTGCATGGAGTCAGATATTGATTAATCAATCAATGTGATTATTTGGTTAATTAATGAATTCCACAATATTCTAATGAATCCATGAGCATTTTAATTAACACAACATTTCTGTTTACTGATGGGTTTAGGAAACCCTACTTCCCTTCATATCCTATTTAAAGGAGGATTGATGACCGATATATATAAGATATTGAGAGATGCTTTTAGTTTACGCTCACGCACGTAAACCCTAGCCGTCACTGTCCTTAGGAGAGGAATGGGAGCAACGCATCGCTAGCACACCGCCGCACACACACGACTCCTTCCTGTCGGCTTAGGAAGCGTGATGTGGAGTTCCAGTCCATCCGCGTAGATGAAGTAGAGATGCAAATGCTGAGACACCTACGTTCGGTGGACACGACGACCATCCGTGTGCGTTATGAGCGGCACACATCATCGCACAAGAGTGCCGCCAGATCTTCCTACGCAGCAAATAGGAGAGAAGTTTCGTCTGTATAGGTCAACAGTGTTGCACTGTCGTGCAGCAGGACATCGCCAGACTTGCTCCACGATAAGGTATATCTTACAAACACTCCTTCCAAATACGTTGTTGTCAACGAGATCCTGTTCCGGGTTGTGTGGATTTTATTACTTCCGCCGCACATGTTTTCTCCACAAAACTCAAAAGTGGTATCAGAGTAGCGTCGATCTACGACGTATTTGGATTCATTTCGATATGATCGAATCGCTGTATACTATTTTTATATTGCATACGATGCGAATTAAACCTGCTAATGTGTAAATCTAACCCTAATTCCACATACGCCGCATGGTTCTGTTTTTGACGTTTTGGATGGGGTCGAATACGGAAAATATTGATTTTCCTAAGTGCACGGAAGTAAAATCCCCGCATAGGGGCGCTGCCCCTGTGTACCCCGCATAGTCTGTGTGGGAGTCAAAAATTTATTTAATGGGGAATGTCCCACATTAAAAGTACTGCAATTTTAATATGTATATATGTATATGTAGATATACCTATGATAGCATACATGTCACCTTTAAAATCTATTTTATGTGGTGAATGCATCCACGGTTATGGCCTAGTATCCCCTTTTGTGAATGTTGTGAATGAATGTGGATGTCGATCTTGTGGATATGTTTGTTTGTGAATTCTATGAATGTATAATTATTACATATGGATCCTTTGTATAAAGTATTTGGCTTGCATGCTGAGCCTCATCTCTTATTTCAAAGTGTAATTAATTCTTTCCTTTTATATTTGTGCTCATATGATGTAATAGAGATAGGATTAGTTTTAGTTTTTGTAAACTTGATGTAAGGAGGCCACTTGAAGATCCAACTCCAAGGAGTGTCCATGGAGAAGCACCATGAAGATCTAATTCCAAGAAGCAACCTGAAGATCCAACTCCAAGGAGCCTCCATGGAGAAACAACAAGAAGATCCAATTCCAAGAAGCAACTTGAAGTTCCAACCTCACAAAGCATCCATGAAGTTGTTCATTGTAATGTTGATCATTACAGGCTTACAGGTTGATTCACAGGTGTTGCATGAGATGCCTAAGACCATAGGTGGACCGTAATCCTTTGTTTCTCCAAAGGATTACAATAGTATGTCCATAAATGATGTATTTGTATTTATGATTGCATGTCTATCATTTGTGGTTGTGGATATAGTAGTATATGATACGTACTATAAGTATGTGGTGTTTAGATATGTATATGTATTAATAAAACCCCTCAATTAATAATATTAAGTTTTATTTGCCTTCCATAAAGCAACACACATGAAAATCTTGATCGACTATGTGTGGGCACGCCTCCGCGTGGTACATTGTCTATCTCGTGGAAGTGTGATGGTGGGTGTGTGGGTCTGCCTCCGTAGGGTGCACACTCATCGTGTTGGCTTATGGGTTGGACTTAACTAGGGAACCTTGATAGGATCAAGTACCTAGAGGCACACAGATGCATCATGGCAAGGAGTTGTGCATGATCATCTATCCAAGAGTTGCATATGATGCAATTGGCAAAAGTTACCTACCTAAGTATTTCGTCTTTGACGCCGGCGTTGGCTGGGCATTGATCCAATTATTTTGGATCTTGCCTCACTAGAAGGTTGTGCGTTACAATTTTCAGAGTTGATAGTGAGGGCTATCAATTTGAATAAAATAGTGGGAGCGTAATTAATTAAAGGCCTAATTCATCTCGTTTATCAAATCTTTACAAGTCAAAATGTTTTGGACTAAATGCAAATTTTTCTTTTGTAGCAATAAAATGGCAAACAACACTCACACTTTCTCATTGTGATCGGTCCTTGAGAAGGACAAACTCACCGGAACCAAATTTCAAAACTAGTTTAGGTCACTGAGAATTGTTCTCACACATGAGCGTAAGCTCTATGTCCTTGAAACACCAAAGCCAGCGGAGCCCACTGTAAATGTGCCCAAGGCTGAAAAGAATGCTTACAAGAAGCACCTTGATGATGCCGTGGATGTCACGTGCCTGATGTTGTGCTCAATGAACTATGAGTTGCAAGAGCAGCATGAGAACATGAATGTCCTAGAGATGGTAACACATCTCAAGAACATGTATCAATATCAAGCAAGACAAGAGAGATATGATGTCTCAAAGTCTTTGTTCAAAAGCAAGATGAAAGAGGGAGACTCAGTTGGCACCCATATACTCACCTTGATTGGGTACGTGGAAAGCCTATCCAAGATGGGATTTCCCCTAGGTCAAGAGTTGGCCACTGATGTGATTCTACAATCGTTTCCTGAATCATATAATCATTTTGTCATGAACTACAACATGAATAATTTTGACAAGCCGTTGTCAGAATTGTTGGGCATGTTGAGGAAAGTTGAACCATAGATGAAGAAAGACAAGCCCAAGTCTGTGATGGTGATCAACAAGGCAAAGGTAAAGTCAAAAGGCAAAGACAAGGCTAATGAAGGTTCTAAAGTCGGGTAGAAGCCAAAGCCATCCACACTCAAAGCTAAAGGTGGGATCTCCAAAGAAGGAAGTTGTCACCATTGTCACCAGCCTGGACATTAGAAAAGAAATTGTCCTCTCTACCTGCAGGAACTGAGGAAGAAGAAGCAGGGGATAGAGATCTCCACTTCAGGTATATACGTTATTGAGATAAACTTAAATACTTTTTCATCATGGGTACTGGATACCGGATGTGGATCTCACATATGTTCTAATATGCAGGATCTGATAAGAAGTAAGCGTTTACGAAACGGCCAAGTCGAGCTGCGGGTTGCTAATGGAGCAAGAGTTGCTGCCACCGTAGTTGGAGTTATTAGTTTATCTTTTCCTACGGGCCTTGTAATAGAATTAGAGAATTGCTATTATGTACCTGCCATTAATAGAAATATTATTTCTGTATCTTGTATGGACAAGAGTGGATTTGAATTTCACATTAAGAATGGGATTATTTCTATATCTAAAGATGAGATCTTTTATGGAAATTCCCCTATGTCTTATGGTATCTACTTGTTATAACTTGAGACTAGCATATATAACGTAAATACTAAAAGGTTAAAACTTGACAACTCAAACAAAACATTCTTATGGCATTGTCATCTTGGGCACATAAATGAGAAGCGCATATCTAGACTCCATAAGGATGGTTATCTAGACTCTTTTGATTTTGAATCATTAGACACATGTGAGGCATGTTTATTAGGGAAGATGACCGAGACTCCTTTCATTGGACACAGTGAGAGAGCCAGTGATCTACTAGGTCTCATACATACTGATGTATGTGGACCTTTTAGATCAAATGCTAGAGGAGGCTATCAATACTTCATTACCTTCATTGATAACCTCAGTAGGTATGGCTATGTATATGTTATGCAACACAAGTCAGAAACTCTTGAAATGTTCAAGAATTTCATGAATGAAGTAGAGAAGCAACTTGGTAAGAGTATTAAAGTACTCCATTCAGATCGAGGTGGCGAATACTTAAGCCAAGAGTTTGAGGACCTTCTGAGA
Organism: Alisma plantago-aquatica; assembly: GCA_963693085.1. Lineage (NCBI taxonomy): Eukaryota > Viridiplantae > Streptophyta > Magnoliopsida > Alismatales > Alismataceae > Alisma > Alisma plantago-aquatica. The sequence goes on from OY856412.1 coordinate 522,246,744, forward strand.
GACCATGGTATTATATCACAATGGACTCCACCTGGTACACCACAACATAATGGTGTGTCAGAAAGAAGGAATCATATATTATTAGACATGGTACGATCAATGATGAGTTCAGCTGAACTTCCAATATCGTTCTGGGGATATGCTCTTGAAACTACAGCGTTTACACTTAACTGTGTACCTTCCAAATCGGTTCAAAAGACACCATATGAGATATGGAATGGGAATCGTCCCAATTTGTCTATGTTAAAGATTTGGGGATGTGAAGCTTATGTTAGGAAACAATTTCCTAAAAAGCTTGGACCCAAATAAGAAAAATGCTATTTTGTTGGATACCCCAAGGAAACTTGGGGATATTACTTCTACACACCAACTGACAACAAAGTGTTGTTGCTAGGACTGTTGTATTTCTTGAAAAGGAATTTATTTCCAAAGGAATTAGTGGGAGGAATGTAGAGCTCGAAGAAGTTCGAGACCAACAAGAAAGTAGAGAACCTGAGGAGGTACATAAGGAACATGAAGACTCACAAGTTGTTGTGGAATTTCAAGTTCCAAATGTAACACATGAACCTCGTAGGTCTAGTAGGACACGACTTGAGCCTGAGAGATTTGGATTTCTCGTGACTCAAGACAATGATGAATTGGGCATAGCAGATGAGACAACTTCCTATCTAGAAGCTACTAAGGGACCAAAATCTGATAAATGGCTCAAAGCCATGAGATCTGAGATGGAATCAATGTACACCAACAAGGTATGGACCTTGGTGGATCCACCTGAAGGGGTAAGACCCATAGGGTGCAAGTGGGTCTTTAAGAAGAAGACTGACATGGATGGAAATGTTCAAACCTATAAAGGTAGATTGGTTGAAAAAGGATTCCATCAAATTCAAGGTGTTGATTATGACAAGACCTTCTCACCATTTGCCATGGTTAAATCCATCAGGATCATGCTTTCCATTGCAGCTTATCATGACTATGAGATTTGGCAGATGGATGTTGAAACAACATTCCTTAATAGGAATTTACTCAAGGATGTGTACATGACACAAACTGAGGTTTTTATCGATCCAAAGGAAGCCAATAATGTCTGTAAGCTACAAAGGTCAATCTATGGATTGAAGCAAGCATCTCGGAGCTGGAATCTACATTTTGATGAAGTAGTCAAAAAGTTTGGCTTTAGTCAAAATGAAGATGAACCTTGTGTTTACAAAAGGGTTAGTGGGAGCACAGTTGTATTTCTCATATTGTATGTGGATGACATACTTTTGATGGGAAATGACATCCCTACTCTTCAGACAGTAAAAGGTTGGCTAGGGAAGACCTTCTCTATGAAGGATTTAGGCGAAGCATCCTATATACTAGGGATCAAGATCTATAGAGTTAGATCTAGAAGGCTTCTAGGCCTAAGCCAGAGCACATACATTGACAAGGTGCTAAAGAGGTTTAGCATGGAGGGTTCTAAGAGAGGTAACTTGCCCATGTCCCATGGGGTTACAATCTCTAAAGCCCAGTGTCCTAGTTCATGTGATGAACGGGCACACATGAGTAAGATTCCATATGCATCAGCAATTGGATCTATCATGTATGCAATGTTATGTACTCGTCCTGATGTGTCGTATGCTTTGAGCATGAGGAGCCGGTAACAGTCAGATCCAGGTGAATGTCACTGGACACCCGTAAAGAACATCCTAAAGTACTTGAGAAGGACTAAGGATCAATTTTTGGTATATAGCGGTGAGGAAGAGGTCATGGTAAAGGGTTACACCGATGCTATCTTCCAAATTCACAAAGATGACTACAGATCGCAATCTAGATTTGTGTTTTGCCTGAACAATGGAGCTGTGAGCTGGAAGATTTCCAAGCAAGAGATGGTTGCAGATTCTACAACAGAGGCCGAATATATTGCCGCATCTAATGCTACAAAGGAAGTTGTGTGGATTAAGAAGTTCATTTCTGAACTTGGAGTGGTTCCAAACGTTGGTGATGCACTTGAGCTATTTTGCGACAGTAATGGAGCAATTGCACAGGCTAAAGAACCAAGATCGCACCAACATTCCAAACATATTCTACGGCGGTTCCATCTCATACGAGAGATCGTACAACGAGGAGATGTGAAGATTTGTAGAGTACCTATAGAAAGCAATGTGGTTGACCCACTCACAAAAGCACTATCACAACAGAAACATGACAGACATGTTCGATCACTTGGATTGAGATTCATGAGTGATTGGGTATAAGTGCAAGTGGGAATTTGTTGGTATGTATTCCCATAGAGACTATCATTCAATGATTGTAATGGGATACTATGTAAACAATTTGTAATACTACATTGATCATATCAATAAAGGCAAGTTTCCAATCTATATGTTTGTGTTTTATATTATGAGATGACCATAAAACTTATAGATGTCTATAGAATAATATACTCAATGACATATGTCTTCGGGTTGATGACCTAAACAGTGACATCATATGTATGCTAAGAGTATGTATTCTTGTTTTGTCCCTAATCGGTTGTTATTGTGGAAATATCCATAGACATCAATAACAATAAGATTAGAATGTATGTTGGTTGATGGAAGAATCTCATTATCCATGATATGGAGATATCAAACCAAATACATAGATACTTGTTAGAGAACAGTGAATCAGATAGACCCACCTTGAGAGTGACACATGGATACCATGACTGGTAGTTAGAGTCACATCTCATAATGATGGTGGTGATTGTGGTTCTTAGACCTGAAGTCACTACACTTATCACATGTCAATAGGTGTACTTTGACATCATCCACCATGGTCCTGAATAAGGATTGCCATAAAGATGGTGCTTGGGTGCACTGTGACACATGGGGATGACTTTGAGTGATGTAGATGGAATTTGTCCTTCCTACAAGATTTTGATATTCTGGCCACTTGATAAGCGAGACTGAGAAATGCATGGCCATGCTGATATGAGTCAATATGTGATATTGAGCTTACAGATATCTCAGACAGTCTGCTCTAGTTCAAGGAACATGGATTGAACATTGAAAAGGATAACAATTCCATGACTCTAGTTCAATCCAGATATCAACAACAAAAGAACTATACAATCACTGGAACACCAGTCATGAATGATAGGTCAAGTTGTTCTCCAACTTCTCCAATTACTTGGGTGGTAATGAAGTCTTGCTAGATGCCAATAATTTCTTGTGAAATCATAATATGATTATGGATATCACTGCCAATGTAATTTGGAGCCTACCGGGTCACACACATAGGATGTGTTGGAATAGGAGTATAATTGTGGATTTGATTGGAATTGCTCTGAATCACATTGATTATTAAAATGTTTATGTAATGGATTAGAATAATATTGGAGTGACTGGCTCTAAGTGTAAGTGGGAGTCTGTTGATATATATATATGCCCATAGATCCATTCCAAGCGATTGCATGGATTCAGATATTAATTAATCAATTAATGTGATTATTTGGTTAATTAATGAATTCCAGAATATTCTAATTAATCCACGAGTGTTTTAATTAATGCAACGTTTCTATTTACCGATGGGTTTAGGAAACCCTACTTCCCTTTGTATCCTATTTAAAGGAGGATTGACGACCGATATATATAAGATATCGAGAGATGCTTTTAGTTTACAATCACACACATAAACCCTAGCCGTCTCCATCCTTAGGAGAGGAAGGAGTGCAACGCGCTACTAGCACGCCGCCGCACAGACACGAATCCTTCCCGCTGACTTAAGAAGCGTGACATGGAGTTCCAATCCATCCGCATAGATGAAGTAGAGACCCAAACGCTGAGACGCCTGCGTTCGGTGGACACGACGAAGATCACGCCAACTGTATGTATTATCTCAAAAAAGCTACCCACTATCTGATAAAACAAACCGTCATTATCCCCACATTTCCGAGCAACATGCGCATCAACCATGATACACCACATTCGTCTCCCTCAGCCACACCCACAAATTTAACGACTACTTCTTCCACCGAAAAACCTCTACAGTTGCGTCGAAATCATCCTTGGCATAACCAGGACCTCCTCTACCTAGCCACCTCAAATGGAGGATGGACAAGTCCCACATCCTCTGCATGATGTTGAAAAGCTCTGACACAATGTTGGCGGGGAGCTGGGGAGGACTCCTAGCTAGCCCCCGCTCAGGACCTCCATCGCTTTCCAGGACATGAGCCATTTCCAGTGTCGAGTGCCGATCTATGTGCTCCTCATGTTCTTCAACTCTAACATGCTCCAGTAAGCTGAAATCAAATAGCTTGCATGCGTGACACTTTGGATCGTCAGTGACATGTATTATGTTCCTGAACTATTTCTATCAGAGAAAAAAGATGGCCTTCATGTGTGCATCCATTGCACTAAAGGTACTAGATACATCAAATTCTTACTTTATAGTTTGAAACTGACAGAAGAGGTCATGGTTGTCATCAAAACGTATGCCAATCTTCTCATATAGGTAGAAGGTGTTCTTTGATAAGAATGTGCAGTGGTGTATGGAGTTTATGAGGATACTCATCACACAATTAAATACAATCAATGGTGAGTAAGGAGGAGAAACTGAGGAGGAACTAGTCAGGAAAGATGGGTCTCCATGCCACATCCTCTGCACGATGTTGAGAAGCTATGACACAACATTGGCGGGGAGAAGGGGAGGACTCCTAGCTAGCCCCCGCTCAGGACCTCCATCGCTTTCCAGGACATGAGACATTTCCAGTTCCGAGTGTCGATCTAATTGCTCCTCACGTTCTTCAACTCCAACATGCTCCAGTAAGCTGAAATCAAATATCTTGCACACGTGACACTTTTGATCGTTAGTGACATGTATGATGTTCCTGAACTGTTTCTACCAGAGAAAAAAGATGATCTTCATGAGTGCATCCATTGCACTAAAGGTACTAGATACATCAAATTCTTACTTTATAGTTTTAAACTGACAGAAGAGGTCATGGCCGTCTTCAAAATGTATGTCAATCTTCTCATATAGGTAGAAGGCGTTCTTGGCAAAGAATGTGCAGTGGTGTATGGATTTTATGAGGATACTCATCATGCAATTAAAGACAATCAATGATGAGTAAGGAGGAGCAACTGAGGAGGAACTTGTCAGGAAAGATGGGTCTTCGTGCCACATCAATAACATAGTTGGCAAGAGTGGTCGTACGGTATTTTATTTTGACTTGTGAGTTCTGAAAGATGATGAGATGACTTTGTTCATGTTCTATATCATCTGTAGTTAGCGACACTGGTTACTTTTAGTTTTTTAATCCTATTATATCATTCATCTAAAATTCACCTCTATCTTGAACAAGAGAAAAAATGCTGAAGATAAGTAGGATCTCTCAATTGGGCTAAGAAAATGTGAGTTAGATCTTGGTGCAGTCACAGCTATAGGTAAGATTCTCAATGAAAACGCACTAACCATATTTCTTCCATGTATGTTGATATGTCCATTTGTTTGTTAACTTCCATTGTCGACGATCGTCCGCTCGCAGCAATATAGATATCTCAAATTGACACTATTGACACTGCCAAACAAAGGTAATTTAAAGTTATTTGCTTTTATAAATGCTTCGTGGATGTGGCATAGTATAGGTTTCTAATCCCACAAAACAATCAATTCCAGTGTTTTCTTGTTAAGATATCTATATGCTAATTGTTTTGTAGCGCACGTGCAAATATGCATATTAAAATGTATTGTATCATGTAAGGAACTTTTGTGCCACAACTTTGGTCATTCTTGAAAATACATGGACACTGCAAGTATGATTCCCATTCTTTAGTCTTGTTCATAGATGACTGGAGCCTACATCCATATTATCTCTCCAATAGATATCTCCATTCTTTGGTATTCTTTGAAATGGTTGGAATTTTCATCCATATTGTGTCTCCAACAACTACCTTCATCACTAGCTTGCTACAGCTACAAGCAACTGATATTAACTTTGTGCATCGGCATCCCACTTCAGCTTCCATCATTGCCATTTTTTGGATGTGGCGGCTAACTCCTTTATAGAATTTGCAGCGGTGTATGGAGTTTATGAGGATACTCATCATGCAATTAAAGACAATCAACGGTGAGTAAGGAGGAGCAACTGAGGAGGAACTTGTCAGGAAAGATGGGTCTTCGTGCCACATCAACAACATAGTTGGCAAGAGTGGTCATACGGTATTTTATTTTGACTTGTGCGTTCTGAAAGATGATGAGATGACTTTGTTCATGTTGTATATCATCTGTAGTTAGCGGCACTGGTTACTTTTAGTTTTTTAATCCTATTATATCATTCATCTAAAATTCACCTCTATCTTGAACAAGAGAAAAAATGCTGAAGGTAAGTAGGATCTCTCAATTGGGCTAAGAAAATGTGAGTCGGATCTTGGTGCAGTCACAGTTGTAGGTAAGATTCTCAATGAAAATGCACTAACCATATTTCTTCCATGTATGTTGCTATGTCCATTTGTTTGTTAGCTTCCATGGTCGACGATCGTCCGCTCGCAGCAATATAGATATCTCAAATTGACACTATTGACACTGCCAAACAAAGGTAATTTTAAGTTATTTTCTTTGATAAATGCTTCGTGGATGTGGCATAGTATAGGTTTCTAATCCCACAAAACAATCAATTCAAGTTTTTGCTTGTTAAGATGTCTACATGCTAATTGTTTTGTAGCGCACGTGCAAATATGCATATTAAAATGTATTGTATCATGTAAGGAACTTTTGTGCCACAACTTTGGCCATTCTTGAAAACACATGGACATTGCAAGTATGATTCCCATTCTTTAGTCTTGCTCGTAGATGACTGGAACCTACATCCCTATTGTCTCTCCAACAGAAATCTCCATTCTTTGGTATTCTTTGAAATGGTTGGAATATGCATCCATATTGTGTCTCCAACAACTATGTTCGTCACTAGTTTGCTACAGCTACAAGCAACTGAAATTAACTTTGTGCATCTGCATCCCACTTTAGCTGCCATCATTGCCATTTTTTGGATGTGGCAGCTAACTCCTTCATAGAAAGAACGACACACATCCAAAACTAAGTCTAAGGCACTAACAAAAGAGCAACAAGAAACAAATTCATGAGTGATCTGTCAAGATCTGTAAGTTTCTATATTAATTAAACAAGTTTAACATTTATTTATATTCTTTCCTTTGTTGTATAATGAGGTCATAACAAATCCAATTTTTTCTTTGGCATTTTAAAGTATTATTTCCTTTTATAGGAATTGATAAATTGATAATTTTTTCTTGTGGGACATTATATTTTTGTGGTGAGGATACTTTGTCTTATCCCTCTCCAAGATCAATTTTATGCAAAAATTTACAAGATGAATTCTATTTTTTTTGTTCTTCATTGATCCTTTTCCTTTAGGTGAAAGCACAAGATCGATCATATATAAAAATTGGCTACAAATTATAACGTCAATGGGATAAAAAAGAATGAAATTGGAACATATGATCAAGTCTTCAATACAAATTGTTGAATTGTAGTGTTACTTTAGCTTAAAAGATGTCAATTATAAAGATATGTAATGAAAACTTTCTTTACTGTGTCAAGTGTAACTCTAAGTCAAATTTCCCTATGAGTGCTTTCTACATTATATGTAAAAGAAAAATATTAGATAATTTTATTGGATGCATGGTTAAAAAGGAAACTGATCAAAATTGTTGTCTCATAAAAAATAAATGTATACAGATTTCACATATTATTGTAGATTTAATGAGTCAAGTGCATTGCAAAGTTCGTCCTTTGAACAATTACTCAAGTTTCTTACAAATTTAAAAGTATGCTCACTTAGATGAGAATTCCTTCTCTTATGGGTTTGTATATTTTTATACCACACCTTCTATGCACCCACAAGTCAGTTTTTTTTTTCATTGAGTCCACCCTTGATAGAGTTCGAATCCAGACTACCTGTTTGGTGAGTGCCCCCTTTAACCAGTTGTGCTCTAAGTAGTGGGTTTGTATATTTCACTTGATTACAAATACAATTAATTTAGTCCCTTCTAATTTTTTGAATTATAAAATAAAATTCAACAAGTATAATATGACATGTGCATGTGCACGTGTGGGTTTACTAGTATATATATATATGTGTGTGTGTGTGTGTATATATATATATATATATATATATATATATATATGTGTGTGTGTGTGTGTGTGTGTGTGTGTGTATGTGTGTATGTATGTATATATATATGTGTATGTATATATGTATGTATATATATGTATGTATGTGTATATATATATATATGTATATATATATATATATATATATATATATATATATATATATATATATATATATATATATATATATATATATATATACATGGCTTATCTTTTTAATACCCGCGCGGGTAGCTACCCGCTCACACTTCCCGATATTTTTTTATTTTTTTCGCAATTGTAGAGGACCATTTTTTCTAGCTCCCCAAAAAAATTGATCCAAAAATAATATCATTTGCCCCACCCCCCCAAATCAAAAAACCCGTCCATATATTTACTGACTGTATATTTTCTGCACAGTTACTCTTTTGCTCTCAGAGTTACTCCAGCGTACCATATAGTTACTCTTCCTATTCAGACGAGTTACTCCAGTGTACTATATAGTTACTCTTTTGACCTGAGTTACACCAGCGGGTAGCGAAAACTCTGGCTACCCGCGCGGGTAACGAATGAACAATTATCATATATATATATATATATATATATATATACACTATAAAAAGAGCGAGTTTTACAAGAAATTCAAATACACCCGCTCAAAGTCATATTGACCAATCAAATACCACAATTTTGCCAACATGACAAAAGCTTGCACTCTCCTTCACTCAAGCTGCTCTCACATTTTTTATATTTTTTTACTTCAAAAAAATGATTTAGTTTGAAAAACCGGAACTCACTCTTTTTGAATTGTCTCACGTTTGAATTTGAATTTGATTTAGTTGGTTTCTCACGTTAGAAACCAACTATCCCGGATTCTCACTATTTACCATTCATTAGAAATAATAACTAACAACCCATCCCACGTCCACTTACTTCATATCCACATTTTTCTCGCCTCTCGCACAACTTCATCCCATTATCTTCAATCATGCCAACTGTATGTATTATCTCAAAAAATCTACCCACTATCTGATAAAACAAACCGTCATTATCCCCACACTTCCGAGCAACATGTGCATCAACCATGATACACCACATTCGTATCTCTCAGCCACACCCACAAATTTAACGACTACTTCTTCCATCCAAAAATCTCTACAGTAGCGTCGAAATCATCCTTGGCATAACCAAGACCTCCTCCGCCTAGACACCTCGAATGGAGGCTGGACAAGTCCCACATCCTCTGCATGATGTTGAGAAGCTCTGACACAACGTTGGCGGGGAGCTGGGGAGGACTCCTAGCTAGCCCCCGCTCAGGACCTCCATCACTTTCCAGGACATAAGCCATTCCCAGTCCTAGATACACCAAATTCTTACTCTATAGTTTGAAACTGACAGAAGAGGTCATGGTCGTCATCAAAATGTATGTCAATCTTCTCATATAGGTAGAAGGTGTTCTTGGCTAAGAACGTGCAGCAGTGTATGGAGTTTATGAGGATGCTCGTCACACAATTAAAGACAATCAACAGTGAGCAAGGAGGAGCAACTAAGGAGGAACTTGTCAGGAAAGATGGGTCTTTGTGCCACATCCTCTGCACGATGTTGAGAAGCTATGACACAATGTTGGCGGGGAGATGGGCAGGACTCCTAGCTAGCCCCCGCTCAGGACCTCCATCGCTTTGAAGGACATGAGCCATTTCCAGTGTCGAGCGCCGATCTAATTGCTCCTCACGTTCTTCAACTCCAACATGCTCCAGTAAGTTGAAATCAAATATCTTGCACGCATGACACTTTTGATCGTCAGTGACATGTATGATGTTCCTGAACTATTTCTACCAGAGAAAAAAGATGACCTTCATGTGTGCATCCATTGCACTAAAGGTACTAGATACATCAAATTCTTACTTTATAGTTTTAATCTGACAGAAGAGGTCATGGTCGTCATCAAAATGTATGCCAATGATCTTCTCATATAGGTAGAAGGTGTTCTTGGCTAAGAATGTGCAGCGGTGTATGGAATTTATGAGGATACTCATCATGCAATTAAATACAATCAACAGTGAGTAAGGATGAGCAAATGAGGAGGAACTTGTCAGGAAAGATGGGTCTTCGTGCCACATCACCAACATAGTTTGTAAGAGTGGTCATACAATATTTTATTTTGACTTGTTAATTATGAAAGATGACGAGATGACTTTGTTCATGTTCTATATCATCTGTAATTAGCGACACTGGTTACTTTTAGTTTTTTAATCCTATTATATCATTCATCTAAAATTCACCTCTATCTTGAACAAGAGAAAAAATGCTAAAGGTAAGTAGGTTCCCTTAATTGGGCTAAGAAAATGTGAGTCAGATCTTTGTGCAGTCACAGTTGTAGGTAAGATTCTCAATGAAAATGCACTAACCATATTTCTTCCATGTATGTTGATATGTCCATTTGTTTGTTAACTTCCATGGTCGACGATCTCCGCTCGCAGCAATATAGATATCTCAAATTGACATTATTGACACTACCAAACAAAGGTAATTTTAAGTTATTTGCTTTTATAAATGCTTCGTGGATGTGGCCTAGTATAGGTTTCTAATGCATATTAAAATGTATTGTATCATGTAAGGAACTTTTATGCCACAACTTTGGCCATTCTTGAAAATACATGGACACTGCAAGTATGATTCCCATTCTTTAGTCTTGTTCGTAGATGACTGGAACCTACATCCCTATTGTCTCTCCAACAAATATCTCCATTCTTTGGTATTCTTTGAAATGGCTGGAATCTGCATCCATATTGTGTCTCCAATAGCTATCTTCGTCACTAGCTTGCTACAGCTCCAAGCAACTGATATTAACTCTGTGCATCTGCATCCCACTTCAGCTGCCATCATTGCCATTTTTTGGATGTGGCGGCTAACTCCTTCATAGAAAGAACTACACGCATCCACAACTAAATCTAAGGTACTAACAAAAGAGTAACAAGAAACAAATTCAAGAGTGATTTGTCAAGATCGGTAAGTTTCTATATTAGTTAAACAAGGTTGCCATTTATTTATATTCTTTCCTTTGTTGTATAATGAGGTCATAACAAATCCAATTTTTTCTTTGGCATGTTAAAGTATTATTTCCTTTTATAGCAATTGATAAATTGATATTTTTTTCTTGTGGGACATTATATTTTTGTGGTGAGGATACTTTGTCTTATTCCTCTCCAAGATCAATTTTATGCAAAATTTGACAAGATGAATTCTAATTTTTTTGTTCTTCGTTGATCCTTTTCCTTTAGGTGAAAGCACAAGATCGATCATTTATGAAAATTGGCTACAAATTATAAAGTCAATGGGATAAAAAAGAATGAAATTGGAAAATATGATCAAGTCTTCAATACAAAATTGTTGAATTGTAGTGTTAAGCTTAAAAGATGCAAATTATAAAGATATGTAATGAAAACTTTCTTTACTGTGTCAAGTGTAAATAAAGTCAAATTCCCCTATGAGTGCTTTCTACATTATATGTAAAAGAAAAATATTAGATAATTTTATTGGATGCATGGTTAAAAAGGAAACTGATCAAAATTGTTGTCTCATAAAAAATAAATGTATACAGATTTCACATATTATTGTACATTTAATGAGTCAAGTGCATTGCAAAGTTCGTCCTCTGAATAATTACTCAAGTTTCTTACAAATGTAAAAGTATGCTCACTTATATGAGAATTCCTTCTCTTATGGGTTTGTATATTTTTATACCACACCTTCTAGGCGCCCACAAGTCAGTTTTTTTTTTCATTGAGTCCACCCTTGATGGAGTTCGAATCCAGACTACCTGTTTGGTGAGTGCCCCCTTTAACCAGTTGTGCTCTAAGTAGTGGGTTTATATATTTCACTTGATTACAAATACAATTAATTAAGTTAGTCCCTTCTAATTTTTTGAATTATAAAATAAAATTTAACAATTATAACATGACACATGCATGTGCACGTGTGGGTTTACTAGTATATATATATAACCAAGCATATAAAGTATCTTTTCTCTTTAATGTAATCGAAATTTGGTATTAATTATCTGGCTATGATTTTACTTTTGTACTTTTTATTTTTTGTGTTCTATTCAAACCACTGGTTCATTCCGGTTCGGTATGGCCAAATAGTTGGACTAATGGGATCATATTTCTGACCGAATAGACTGGTAATAAAGAACAAATGACCGACTTTTGAAACTTCTGAACCAGTCAGCCACCAATTTATTGGTCTTATCGTTCGGACCAGCCGGTCCGGTCCGCTTTGGTTTTGAAAATACTGATCTGAACACGCAGCTAAATGCAACTGCACGTTTTAACTCTCTGTTTCAACAAAACACATGCCGTAAGGCCCAGACATACTCAAAGCCCAGGCCGAGCAGCTTCGGTGATGTTCGAGCGGCAAACCTGCATGCAACGACGAAAAAATGTTTCAATGAATACACTTAGGTTCAAGCAGATCAAAATAAATTTAATCTTGTTTACGATGACTGCAAACGGTTTCTTCATTTTTATTTTGTTTAGCCAAGACTGAGGTGACACACATGTTCATGGGTGTGTTTTTATTCACAGCACACAGAATAGCCCACCAAGCATTGAGAATCTGAGATTATAATATCCCAACAAAACTTACCTGACTCGAAACAAGTGATAACAACATACCGTCTATCTCAGCTGATGCTAGCAATATAATTAGTTAGACCATCCATCATGTCGAATGCATACATTTCGTCTATTCCTTTAAGAATTTCTCGTGTACTATTGAAATCAACCGATCCGATTTGCAGACCCACAGATAGTGGACAATCTGCCTGACTTTATATAATACCCAGAGAAATAAAGGATGATAATTAAATGACACGTGCATTTGGTTGTAGGGTTCACGGAAACAATTGATAAGATGAACAAGCGCGTTCATTGACTCTCTCATTTTGTGCGGTGAACAAATGTCGTCGTCTTTGAATATGTTGAAAGGCGTTCATATGTCTATGCTCGTTGTTTCATTAAATTCATAGGGATTAGTACGTTTTGTTTATACTTCATGTTGGCAGGGTGTCTATTCTGACGTTGCTTCCCGTATATAGAAAGTGTGACAGCATTAAAGCGATCGTGGCATAAAATACCATCCCAGGCTCTGACTGTCATTGGGATATACAACTAAAATATCCGACGTCTAAGATACATATGCAGTACCAGTCATTTATTACTCAACATCTTGTTCTAACTTCGTCGCACTTTTGGCTAGTAATTATCGAGCAAATTATTATAAAGTTCTCTTTTAGGGGATGTAATTAGAGTCTTGTCAATAAACTTAAAATTTTCATTTAATCATGTAATATCGTTTCTTATTTCTCATTAAATGGCATGTAATCTTCATTAAGTGATTTTTCAGCCAAAAAAATTATATAATCAGAAGATATATGTATATATATATATATATATATATATATATATATATATATATATATATATATATATATATATATATATATATATATATATATATATATATATATATATATATATATATATATATGGGCTCATCTTTAATACCTGCACACCCTTCCTGTCATTTAAAAAAAATTGTAATTGTAGAAGAACATTTTATCTAGCTCCCAAAAAAATTTCATCCAAAAATAATATCATTTGCCTCACGAAAATTAAAAAATACGTCCATATAATTACTGACTGTATATTTTATGCACAGTTACTTTTTTAGTCATATTGTTACTTTTTTACCAATATAGTTACTCTTTTGATCTTAGATCTACTTTTGTGTACAATATAGTTACACTTTTGGATGTGCGGGTAGCGAAAAGTTAGGCTACCCGCGCGGACAACGAATAAATCTCGTATATATATATATATATTTATTTATATATATATACATATATATATATATTTATATTTATATATATATACATACATATATATATACATACATATATATATATATGTATATGTATATATATATATATATATATATATATATATATATATATGTGTGTGTGTGTGTGTGTGTGTGTGTATGTATAAAAGGATTGTGTACTTGAGTACATGTATCGTATGTGTATCCATCTTCATTTATAATGATTGTACAATTGTTCTTGATAATCTAACCTTATAGATGTGTTGTGTACTCCTTAGGTAACATGTGTTTTAAAAATCATTTCAATATGACATTCCTAGATCACATTATTAAAGAAAATACATATTCCTTATATTTGTGTTCCATATTGAGTCTACTGCATGCCTTAGATGGTGGTGGCAGTAGTGAAGTGTGACATATGTATCTGGTCATATGAGATGCAGAAAAAAGATGTTAATTTGATTTTTTTATGAGTTGGACATCTCAAGAAAATTAATGGATGTTGAAATATTGTTCTTCTAAAATGTGCATTAGTACAGTTTTGTCCTGCGATAGGAGCCATAAAATGATGTGAACTTTAACCAGACAACATACGTACCATATTTTCTTTTGTGGTATAGTGTGACGCCTGTTGGTGTAGAATAGATTTGCATCATTTATAGAGTATTTGTGGCATGATATCCATGAAATGGGAGATCTTCTATCAATTTCTAGTTGAGTCATCACGTCCTCCAGGTCAGAAGTGGAGAAGAAGATGTTGATGTAGTACTCAGCCAAAGCTAGCAAGAGTTCCTATTTAATCCACTCAGTTCAACACAAACTTAATTATTAGATAGATGAAACTCTTTAGAAAATACAACAAACACAAATTGTAGCTTTAGGACGACAACATGTGTAATAGATCTTTATAGAGAATACAAATTCATATGCAAGTTATACCTCAGTTAAATTTAGTAAGCATGTTTGCTTCTATAGCATCCTCATTAAGACTTTTCAAGACCATATTTTATAAATATCGTGTAGAAAGTCATCTTCTGAACAATATTTCCTTGAATTAAAGCAAATCAGTTATGTTTGTTTGGCATAGAAGAGGCAAAATAGCCTAAATTAGTCCTGACTTGTCTACCTTACTATGTCTTTTTAGGTAATTTGACCATACATATGGTAAGTTCATGCTTTATATTGGACAAAGTAAATTTGAACGTACGCAACTTATAGGTTTTTAATTGTCATTGAAGATACATTTTTGGTCATTTCTATTTTCTAAAGTGAACAAGAGTTTACATCAGTTAACTTTAACATGATTGCTATATAGATATGTGATCTTAATTATTTTTTAAAACTATTTTATCTTCATAATAAGCTTCTTGTAGATAAAACATGTGTTAACTATTTTCAATGGTGAAACAAAATGATCAAAAGAAAGAATTTCCCAATACCTTGAGATATTAAGAATTTCCCAATACCTTGAGATATTCCATTTTCCTTGTCCTATATTGAACCCCAATTTAAACTACAAGCAAAACTCTAGTACAAGTTTCTATATTAATACTTATCATTACATAATCTTTAATTCTTCACATTGTTCATTATTCCATAGCATTTGTAAAACAACTCCATAGACTACTTCTCAACTTTAAGTTGTTGTTCTTTATTAAATGATGTTAGTTCATGTCAAATTATTTGAAAATAGATGATCATGAAATAAAAGTAAAATCCTTCAATATGTACTCATTAATCAATCCTATGGTAGATGTGTCATGGTTTTTACATATGTTTTTCTTATCTAAAAATATCATCCATAGTAAGGCGCACTCTCATCCTATTTTCAATTTCATTGGCCTAAAGCTTTGTTTAGGTTTAACATGCACAAGGGGAGTTAACAAATTTATATATAATAAAATTCAATGTTCGCATAGCATGCAAATTTTCCACAACGACATGATGCTTCTAATTGGAATCCATAAAAACAAGAATAGTTTATTGAATTAGATAATTTTCTTCCCATGAGATTTAGCCAGTGTGACCAAGTGTGTTTCATTTATAACTTGAGGTCAAATGATTTATACTTCCTAGGTAGTAGTTTAGGTTGATTTCATCAACTCCAATGTGGTTTAGAATAGGTAAGTTGATATAGGAAATGAGAGAAGAAATATTCTACATACTTCTACTACATAAATGTCAAGAAATAACAGAGTAACATGTCCAAAATATGTTGCACATGTATATGTAAGTAAAAAAAGTATCATTAACACATGAAGTGTTAAATTACAACCTAATGCAAGTGCATATTTATGACATGGAAGCAAGTTATATTGATCGTAGCACAGTAGGACATGGATAGAGTAAGGTGACTTTGTTGTACTCTTGGTTACATAAATTCCTAGAATCCAACTGACATAAGGACCCTGAGTATTCAAGATATTAATGCAAAATTAGAGATGTTCTTCTCAATGCAAGGCTATTATGCAAAACTATCTAGTACAATCTGGCTTACTATAGAAAAATTAAATATAGTTATTGTGACTCATCGATTATGTCAAATTTCCTCATTTAATGTGATGGATCCCCTACATAGACATCAATAAAAGATAAAAAATTAAGCTACTCATCATTATCATATTAACGATAATTATTTTGATGTCCCATTTCCAAAGTGGCAATTCATGTATATTTAATAGAAATTACATACGATCTACTATTAAAGTGTAGCTTTAGTCAAGGATACATCCGACACGAAAGTGGTTATTATTTTATTTTAATAAATTTATGAAAGCTTAGAACATAAATAAATCTAAGACTTCATTTATATTGCAAACTTGACTCTTATAACAAATAGGAAAGAAGCTCATTTTTTGTATGAAAATCATTATTTGACCATTTAAATGTCTAGTATCAATATCATTGAAATAATTTATTTTATATTTGAGGGAAAAATGATATACTAGGTAGGAAACACGATCATTTATATTCTTTAATATCAATTATCAAGATTTTTCATAGTTTGTGAAAGACCTTAATCTCCTTCTCAATGCTCCCAACTAGTATCTAAATTTTTTGGGGCCACTTTTTCATTCATCCTACATTTCTCTCCTAAATGCATCTTGTCGCATTACACTCAATGCAGTGTCAATCAACAAAAGGATATGTATTGCATTTCCCTTCATCTCCAATTTCATTTGGAATTGATTTTTTGAGGTTTTTTAGTTTCTTATATATGTCACTTATGTGGAATGTTTCCTTCCATAAGAATTTGTAGGTACCATGGAGAGACAGAGCAAGGAACAAAAGATCTTCATATGCTTCCTTAAGCAAGTGGAATGAAAATGACTTTCTTACTTGTTTGAAATGGAAGATAGATCACATGACTCTACATAATAAGATGTTTTTCATTTATGCACCATGTCATTAAATTTGTTGGGTCATTGACTTTAGTGGTCATGAAATCAAGACATAATTTGTAAGGCGTTAAATTCCTCTACAAGGACAAAATTACTCATCAAAGATTAGAGTAATGAGTTGTTTGATTTCTTTGATGTTGGAATTTCCATATACTACTAGAACTATCAATGTTTCCATGGAGGACATGATTCTAAAGGCACAAGCTTCCCTATTATTGACGATATAAGTCTTAACCTTTTCCCTCAAATTTTATTTGAGGAATTTCCCACAATTAAAATCACAATGATAGGCTATCAATATATTTTAGTAACTATACATATCCTTTGTTTAGAAGAAGGATAGATATTAAGTGTGGGACTTTGAGTTAACAACTACATACATGCTCAAGATAGTGAATCTTACCAATAATAAAGAATGTGTGAGGGTTTGTTCCTCCACCTGATGACAATGCTTCCTATCCACAATAGGGGACCTTGTAGAAATTGTTGACCTTCAGAGAGTATTGAACCCTCATATATGGAGCTTGTACTAACCATTTCTCAATTTGCACTATTGTCCAAGAGGTAGGGTGAAGCAAGGGATTCACATGTATGACTTCTCATCTATATAGGGTGCACCTCTTCAGTTAAGATTTCACTATTGTGTTATAGGAGTCCATAGAGAATGCAATGATGTAATTATTACAATTATGGACACTTTAAGGGACCCTAAACAATTTCTACAAAGAAGGTGTAAGAATATGTAAGTTGTGAGTCATGCATGTCTGAAAAGACATGGATGCTTCAGATGTACATCAGTAGTATCTCCAAGCCCCACCTAAGGTCCATGATATGTATATTGTCATGAAGCATCTAGTTCTATATGTTGAGATTCTCAATTATATTTTCAATACAACTATAATCATTGTGAACATCATCCCTTATGGTTGTTGTCTTTCATTCTCTCAAATTCTAAAGAAATATATCCATAAATGTGATTGCCAAATAGGGGCATGTAACCCCTGGGGTGAGCTTGTTTCTCATTCTGATATAGAATTGTAGGTGTCAATGTCTAAGAATATGTAGGAAAACATGTATATTAAAAAAAGTTGTTGAAACTACACAAGATACAGATGGTATAACCAAGTTAGTGGATAATATGACAAGATATTCTACTAAAGAAGATGCATACCATGAAAAGGATAAATCTAGGAATGAGTAATAAAATATGAATCCTAACATTAGGTAGTGCCTATATTGGTATGCATATCTAGAGAGACAATCATACGATGATTGTATTGAGGCATCATGTAATAGATTTGAATAATAATAAAGTAAACTTTTTATATATGTTTCGACAATTATGAGATGATGTTATAACATGATAGATGTCTAAATAATGATATTACTCGATGACATATGTCTTCAGGTTGAGGACCTGAACAATGAGATCATATGTATGATAAGATTATATACATTTTTATTATGCCCCTAGTAATATATTATTATGCAAACAATATAGATGACATAAGAGTAGAATGTGTGTTGAATAATGACATAATCTCATTTGTCATGATACGTGATATCAAACCAACCACATTGGTACTTTCTATAGAACAATTGTACCATACAGACTCCCCTTGAGAGAGATACAAGGAAACCATTTAATGGTAGTTAGAATCTTCTCTCATAGGGATAGTGGTCATTTCTTTTTCTTATACCCGAAGTCACTAAACTCATCACATGTCGTTCGATTTACTTTGACACCATCCAACGTGACCTTGAACAAGGGTTACCATACATGTGATATCCATGTACATTCTGACACATGGGGATTGACTATGAGTGATGTAAATGGGATTTTTCCCTCCTTCCAGAGTTCATATCTTGGCCACATCATAAGCAAGAATGAGAAAAGTATGCCCATACTCATGTGAATCAATGTGTGATATGTGAGCTCAGATGCATCTCAAGCAGTCTGCTCTAGTTCAAGGAACATGAATTGTATATTAATAGGATGGTGATTTGATGCCTTGAGTTTAGTCTGGATATTAGTGACAAAGGAACTATACAATCACAATAACACTGATCACATATGTAGGTTGAAGTTGGTCTCCAACTTTCCAATTACTTGAATATAGATAATGTGTTTCTAGACACCACTCATTGTTTGTGATGTGATAATTTAGTTATGGACATTCAATGCCAATGTAATTTGGAATATATAGGGTCACCATCATAGGATGCACTTCGAATGGGAGTTTACTCATGAATAAGTTTGACTTGATTTCTAAAGAGTTAGAGTTTAAGTAAACAACTTAAACAACATTGGATTGCAGTTAGATGACAGGAGTGTCTAGTCGATCGAATGGGAATGCCAATCGACTGACTGGTGTGTCTAGTTCACCTTCTAAAAAGTAGTCGACCGGCTAGATGATTAGTAAGACTGGATGAACAAATTAATATTTTTTTGGTCGTGCAAAAATCTTGTTACTAGAAAACCAAAACTTTGGGTACAAACAGTGCCCCGAGGGGAAACAAGATCACTGACAGTCCCACACAGGGGCTCAAAGGCAGGGATCAAACAAACAAAAAGAAGAACCTCCAGCTAAGAAGAGACCATAGAAATTACAGATCGGCTAAACCACACATTTAGAAGATGAGGAGGGGAGACATACAGACTCAATAACGCATACCCACAAAGAGGTCTTAAGAAACACCAACTCGTCAACCAAACAAGTAATCAGAGACCTCCCTGATCATCAAATTGAAAGCCAAATTGTTTTTTAATAGGAAAAATGGCCATTCAACTGCCTGGAGTGTCCAGTCAACAGCTAGCGTGCCAATAGACCGACTGGGAGTCCAATCAACTAAATCTGATTTGCACCAACCAAAAATTCTAGAAATCTATCACCTTGTGTCCTTCAACTTGAAGAAACCCTAAACCATTCACTGGTGTATAAAGAGGGGGCAACCAAGGCTCCTAAGACAACTCTCCTAATCTCAACATGGTGGTAATGTGAGAGCCAGATGCAAATAACGTATAAAAGGGAGTGTAACACTTGTTATCACATAGACAATGAGATTACACAAAATGACGCAGAAATAACCATTAGTAATAGATTACCAAAAAACACTAAAAATTTAAAACCATTTTCCTTAAAGATCTACTTCCAGAAAACTCTTTACAAAAAGACCCAAATCTTGTCATATATATACAACATGGTGCATTCTTGTTCCATCTAAAACAAGTGTACCATCACCAAAATATGTACATGAGTAAACTATAAGAAATAACAACATATTAGTCAAAATCTTAGATCGATCGTAAAACCATAGAGAGACTATCCCCTCAAGGACCTGAGAGTACATGAATGACATATATGACTTCTATCTACAATAAGACACAACTAACTGATAGCACACCACCTCAAATTCATGTCTTCTTGCCACTACTATCCTTTCTTAGCTTTCACAATATTTGCTAGCTCGTGCACGTCTACCAAAAAAATTGTGGTACCCAAAAGGTAGGACAAAAGTCCCAATGGGATATATAACTCCCAAACAACACTATTATCATCACATATATATGGTTATTAGAACAAAAAGTGAAGTTGCACTATGCTAAACAAATCTAACCTTATAATATGAGCATGATAGCTTATTATCAAAAGTAAGCAATTTATATAGCTATGAGTGAATAGTAGATCAGGTAATCACTTTAGAAGAAATATGAACAACATGCATGAGAACTACCAATTATGTCATACAAATAGAATTGCAGCCTCATTAAAAAATTTTGTATTCCATTCTCAAGAGAAATATGCTACATAAATAACTGAACCTTTCAATAATCAATCTCATGATTATTCACACACTTATGCACACAATGCTCAAGATTATGTTGAACACACTCATGTTAAAGCACAAGCTTATTATAATCACACACATTAGATCATGTTTTATGCCCTGACTTATGCCTTGCGGATTTGAGTCGTACCACCAAAATCAAACAACCCCCTACAAAGGGCTACCAACGGTGCTATAGAAGGTCCAAGCAGAGCAGGAATACAAGAACTCACCCTCTACTCTTGGTCATTATGAGAGACAATGCACATACATATTAGTCAATTGTTGATAGTGACATATTGTCAACTATTTAATCAACTAGCCCGCCTTGCTACATGTCATGTCGCTAGAGAATAGCTCACTCATGGCTATTTAGATAAATAGAATTGGCTCATTCATGGCCATTATAACATGTAAAGAATTGGCTCGCTCATGGCCATTCTTATAATAGGATGGGCTCAATCATGGCCATAATTATAAAGAATTTCCTCACGCATGGCCATTATTAAAAAAAGTATTGGCTCACTCATGGCCATACAAATTATAAAATAATTGACTCACACATAGACATTATTTAGGAGAAGGATTGGGTCACTCATGGCCATCCATATTATAAATGAACTGGCTCACGCATGGCTATTATTCAAGAAAAGGATTGGCTCACTCATGGCCATCCATATTATAAAGTAATTTCCTCACGCATGGCCACTATTCAAAAAATCACATAACAATTGTAACACATACTTGTTAATTTATCGCAATTGACCTGGGATCTCAAACCTTTAAACACACTACTAAGAATCTCATCTCATCATCATTTTCACATGCTATGGGGTTTCAATCCCCTTAGTTTATTATTGAACAAGGTCACCTCTCACGATGAAAAAACCATCTCTAGGTTATAAGACCCATATACTTGATTATCACATAGTATGTGGTTTCAATCCCCTTAGTTTATTATTGAACAATGTCACCTCTCACTAGGAAACAACCATCTCTATGTCATAAGACCCATATAAACATCATACTTGTTGTACAAGTATTTCACATGGCTCACAAGGCCCATTCAATCTATGTAATGCCACATAACCACAGCCCATAGTTGGCTATGCCCATTATCTCAAAACATTTGCATGGTTAGGGTCTCATGATAAAAGAGATATCAATTTAAATATCAACACCATGCCATAACAAAAAAATCCTACAATCAAGTTACAACCCTTTCATGATTAGGGTTAGGGTTTCTATTGTAGCCTATTAGGGTTTGTATGGTTATATTCAACCACCATACCCTAATTTGTAGCCCCTATCATCTAAGAGCATATTTTCTTGCTATAAGTATTCAAACATACTTGATTAATCTCATCAATTATCATTAATTAATTAATTAACAAAATAGGTGATATAAATTCCTCTCTCGTCCTTACTAGAATATTGGTTTCAACTTTATTTGTTGTATTGACTTGACCCTCTTTAGGATGTATTGGACTACACATCTCAAAGTTTATTCATCTCATTACATCATAATGTGTCAACTTGATTATATTCCTCATGTGTCGGCCAACACTCATCTAGGCGTATTGGCCTACACATTAACCCTTGTGTCGGCCTAGACACAATCACTTGTGCCGGCCTATACACTATCACTTGTATTAGCCCAAACACTCTTACTTATTTCAGCCTAGACACTTGTGTTAGCCATGACACTTGTGTCAACTATTCCACTTGTGTCTGCCAAAGTACCTCCCTTTGTGTCTCCCAAAGGCATCTCACTTGTATCACCCTATGTATATACTCTTTTATCGTCCTATACATATCGCCCTATGCATATCAACATGTGCGTGTCGGTCATAGCACATTTTAGTGTATTAGACACACTATGATCTTGTGTGTCGGTCATGACACTATCACTTGACTTGCCCATGGCACATCAAAGTGATATCAGCTTTTAGGTGCTTAAGGTGATATTGGTCTTGAGGTGCTTCAAAGTGATATCAGTCTTGAGGTTCTTCAAAGTGAAATGGGTCTTGAGGTGCTTCAAAGTGATATTGGTCTTGAGGTGCTTCAAAGTGATATTTGTCTTGTGGTGCTCCAAAGTGATATCGGTATTGAGGCACTTCAAAGTGATATTGTTACAACCTCATTTTTTGGGCTTGAATGTTTTGAAAGGCAATTTCTCCATTCAATGTATGAATATGGAATTTGCATGATTTATGTGCCTTGAATGGATTTCTTTGATAATAATCCTTTTTGCATAAATTATTTCATGGACCCTATTAAGATAGTGAGCCCAAGAGGATAAACAGAGAAATAAAATTGAAGGAAATCAAATAATCCATAAATAATGAAAGAAAATGAAATAATAATGAAAATATGATAAATAGGTGGAAAGATGTATGATTGAATCATCATGGATGAGATTTTGAATCCACAAGGTTTCTTATGGTAAAAGGAATCCAAATACAGAGAACACAAGCATAGGAGAGAGAAAATATTTATAAAATATGCCTTTTTAAGTGATAACTTGCTTATAAAGAAAAGTCTCTTATAGTTTTGGGTTTCAGTCCTAAACTTGGCACACAAGTAGTTTAAGTCATTATGGACTTTCCTATATTATTTGGGATCAAATGGATAAGCGGTTTACGAGATATGATTTTTGTAATATTTCCTAAAGTGAAGAGGATTTATTTAAATGTCACATTTTTTCTATTTAAGTAGAAATAATTGTTCTTGGCACGTGGCTGATAGCCGTTGGATCTAGAATCCAACGGTGGGTTTGAATCACACACTATGATTAGAAATAGGAAATGAGGAACAAGGAAACATGATTTTAGGTCTGATTTCCTCGCTGACTAATGCATGAGCATCTGTGGGAGCACTCCCTTTGTGATTAGAACTCCTTTCCGAGTTGATAGATCCCGATATTGGATGGTTTTGGAAGATGACACTATGTTTCCCCAATATACGGGGATCTCCAAGCCTAGCCAGATACCCATGCTATAAAAGGCGGGTCTGAGATCTTACTGTGAGGGCAAAAAATTAGTAGCAAGGCACAATATGGCCCTTTATAGTTTCCGATGGTGCCAATTCATTGAACGGAGCCATAATTTCATGGTGTTACTTCTTCCCTGCCAACAATGGTGGCTCCAGGAGATTTCCCATTCCTTGCCATTGGACGGATAATGGAGACCACCAGTGAGTTCGCCCAGACACAGTGATGCTGGTGGTGCCTTTGCCTTAGCCGCCAACACCCTAGCACCCATAGTCAACCATTGTATTGACTTGTCTGAGAGCCTGGTTTGTGAACAATAGATAGTTTGCGAGGTTGAAGAAGAGAAAGCACCTATTTAACTATTTGCCCCCCATCCTAGCTCTTGAGAGGAAAGGGTGAAAAGGACTTTCTCTCAAGTTCGCGGGTGACCGAGCTGCTCCCAACATGATGCTAGGTGGCGGGCGACCATCGGTCCAGACGGGATCGATGTGGACCCAAGAATAATAAAAAAATGGTTTGCATTGTTGACGTGGCGACATCCCATTGGTCGAGAGGTAATTATTTTATGAAATTCATATTTAACGATTGGTAGCTCTGATATGAACAAATTATATATGAAAATTGATAAAAAAAATATGTGGAATCCATTAAAAATATAATTGAAACCTAATTCTTCTAGAAATATGAAAAGTACTTAAAGTTGTCATCTTTAATGGTGACATTAATGGAAAACCCTAATTCTGATATTAATGAGTTTTAGTAAATTTCTTTGGATACTTTAAAGATAATATTAACATGTTGTTAATGAAAGGAATATTTAGATCTAAAATGATGATCTTTATGCATCATTGGCTTAATTTAGGGTTCCATGTACATGAATATGCATTAATCGAACTAGAAACTATAATTTTGGTAATTATGACTTTTAGTGGTTTCAATTGTGCAAATCCATGAATAAGGCAGAGATATGTCATTTTAGAGCCAATTTGAGTCATTAGGGGTTTCTATGAGTAGAAAAGCTATTTTTGGGTTTGTTGACCTGAAAAGGATAAAGAATGAGAAAATTGATCTAAGAAACCCTAAGGAATCCTACTGAGACTTAGAAACACTAGAAAGAATTCCAAAATAAATAAAGTGAGTTCTTGATGAGTATGTAGTAAATAGGTCGTACATGCTTTTCAAGATTCTGTTGTGCTTGTGAGATTTTCTTGATTGATTGATTGGAAATCTAGTTGTATTTGGATATCTTGATTCTTTTGACTCATAATTAGGTATGTGGTTATTCTTATGAGTAACCGCTCTAGTTTCATAGTGATTTTTGAAGTTTTGTCAATTGCTTAGAAATAACTGCTTAGTTGACTTTTATGTCATGCAATTGTAAAGTGACTATGACTATTACCATAAATATATGTGCATGACTAGCACAGATCCTAGTCCTCCTCTTTAGCTTTGATGATGATGATATGGATGACCTAGTACATGGTCTACCCTTGGGGTAGGATCATCGGGTTATCATGATTCTGTAACATCCCTGACCTGGGTTATGCGTTAACCGTAGATGTTTTATTTAAGAAAGATAATTATATGCTTGCTCTTATATTTTGAAAAGTAATTAAGGCTCAAGAGTAACTTAGGTTTCAATTTTAGTCCTTTTTGAATAATGTTGAAACAATGTTTTGCCCGTTTTGGACTAAAGTGCAAATTACCCAAGTTGAGGGGTTAACTTGCAAATGTTACATGATAAAATGTTCCTCAAGTGTTGATGCATCATAGAAATAAAAATGATGCAGAGGTATGGCTTCTACAAGCCTGAGTACCAAGAAAGAACTTGTTGAGTAATGTTGTGCATTAAAACCTAGTTTTGGTGTAATGTACAATTTACCCAAAACCTAGGTTTAAATATGCAAAATACCACTTCTAGAGAGCCCCTCATGTTTCTTGGCATCATGTAGAGAAAATAAAATGAGAGGGGCGTCTCATTTGAGCTACTTTGGAGGAGAGAGAATCTTGATATTAAAATAATCAAGATTTAAGCATAATTGGAAACATAATTCAATTTAATGCAAAAATAATCATATTAATGGAAGTGCCCTTCAACCAAAAATATGATGGTTGAATTTAGATAAGTGTGTATGTCCTTGTGACTTGCAATGACACCGAAAACATCTCAAGTGAGTGGAGAGCCTACTCACATTAGTTAACTAAAAAGTAATATCCACTAAATATGGGATATTAGTATTATATGAATTAAGGTGCTTAATTGGTTTTCCTTTAATTCATGGATAATGGAGAGAAATTTTAAGGTGGATTTGATGGATTCGTATGCAAGGAAGTGAGGGGGATAAGTGGCACTAATTTGGGGAGTTGAAGGATTATTATAAAACTTTCTCTCTCATTGAAATTCCCTTATAAACATCTCATTTGCAACTCAAATGAAAGGCTTTTTCGACCCTTCTTTCTTTCCTTGCTTTGATTGAACAAAAAGGAGCTTAGGAGAAACAGGAGGACGTGCTCCAACCTTTAGGTAAGCTCCATAGTCATCTTCAACCTTGATTTCATGGTGGAAATTGCAAATCAATGCTTGATTTCTTCTTTTCTCCATTCAATCTTCAACCCTAGCCAATTCTTTTCACTCAAAGGCTTGAGGACGGACCTTGGGAGGTTGAGAAAGCTTCATTCACCATTAGAGACGTGAATCTTGAAGCTTGGTTTCAACTTTGAAGGTGGGTTATATAACTTGAACCCTTAAATATTATTATTGATTTTCTTTCTCTTACATATGTTGAATCTTTCTTCATTCTCGAATTCCTTTTAATTGATTGTTGAATTCGCCACAAGAATCCCTAAAATTTTCGTAGGTATTAAGCTTGAAGATGATGATTTCATCTTAAGCACACATCTCAATAATATCTTGTGCAAACGGTTTCATAATAGAGTCCAATCGGTCTCAAGACCAATTGAGACCAAACAGTCTCAAGACCGTTTGGGATCAAGTGGTCCCAAACCATTTGAAGGACAAAGGTTGAGGTAGTTGGATGTCTATCCAATGGTTTTAATTAAATGATTTATAATAGTCCCAATGATGGAGAATCTACCAATTGCAAACCCTAATCGGGTAGAGTGGTTGAGACCCTAGTTGATAATTTGATTTTGGGTTGTTTTGGCCCAAACGATCTTCAAACCGTTTGAAGACCAAATGGTCTAAAGACTATTTGAAGGTCAAGGGTTGTGATGGATGGTGGGATATCCAAGGGCTACAAGTTGAATTACTTTCAATGGTTCAGATGATGGATGGTTCCATGATCTAAATCGCTAAATCCATTTGATGATGGAAAACCTAATTGGTCCAATCAGTTTTGAGGTGGTTTGGACCAAATGGTCTCAAGACCGTTTGAGTCCAAATGGTTTTGAAATCATTTGGAATCCAACGGTCTCAAGACCATTTGAGATCAAACGTTCTCAAACCGTTTGAAAATCCAATCGGTTTCAAGGGTGAATTGTTCAATCGGTTTCAAATCCATGGTTGATGATTCAGTTTCAAGACTGAATGGATGATTCAGTTTCGAGACTGAATGGGTTGATTCGGTTTCAAGACTGAATGAGTTGATTTGATTTACAATTGATCAAGACCGTTTGGATGTCTAATTGATCAAGACCATTTGGGGTTCAATTGAAAGACTGAATGAGTTGATTCGATTTACAATTGATCAAGACCGTTTGGATGTCTAATTGATCAAGACCGTTTGGGGTTCAATTGAACAAGATCATTTGGAGATTTAAGATGATGAAAGATCAATTGACCCTATGATTGATAAAGATGATTATCAAAGATAAATACCATGGTTTAATCCCTAAGGTACTTAGGTGATTAGTACATTTTAAAATAGTTAACCTTTGATGGTTATAGAAGCAATATCTCGATACACTATGTTAACCCTAAATGTGTGTACTTGAATGAAGAGTTAACCTAATCTAACCAATCTAGAAGTAATCAACATCCTAGAGAGGATGAGAGATAGGAATTCATACGAGTGATAATCATGTAGTGCTGTAGCCTCAACACTTCCACTATGAATAATATATATATATATATATATATATATATATATATATATATTAATTAGGGTATGATCTTTGATAAAGAGATCATGAAACCCTAATTAAAAAGGGTGTTGAGACCTAACCCTAATTTAGGGCAATGTTAAGTGAAACCCTAAATCTAACGTAATGGTGTAACCCTAATCTAGGGTGATGATATGAGAAAACCCTAATTCTGGGTGTTTTAATAACAATCTCTATTTTAAGAAGGATGTTATATGAAACACCTAAAGTAGTAGATGATAGACAACCTTATAGAAACAATGTATCAACCTAAGATGAGTCCATATCAATTGATGATGATTGGACAATTCAAATGTATTATTTTATGACTAATACATTACATGATAAATGCAGGATTAGTGCATAAAGTGTTAGGATGGAAAATACCCTAATACAATATAAGCTGATGAAGTTGAGTAAGTTATAAGTGATAAGGGAAGTGATACATTCAAGATATGACATGTATCATATTCAACACTTCAAGGTTTATATACCTTTATACACTTCAAAATCAATATACTTGGATGAGCAACACCTGAAGTGTGTTATTGTAATTGTTACATTCAGATACAGTGAGTTTAATGCACTTTGATAAGTGAAGGGTAACATACTTGAGAAAGGGAAAAGCCAAGATGAAAAAGTATGATGTAATCATACTCTTGTATGGATGAGAAAGAAACTCATACCTTGTGTTGATAATCATTTAGTGGTAAATGATGAGAATAAATATGACTGAATACTTATGATAATAATGTATGCTCCTAGACGTGTGAAATCCTGACACAGGATGATGTGTTATGAAACCCTAATCCAGGGTGATGCTATGAAATATGAAACTCTAATTTGAAACCCTAATCCTAATATAGGGTGAAGGTATGTGAAGCCCTAATTTTGGGTAATGGGATGAGTATCCCTGATTAATATGAAATGGGAAACCCTAACCCTGATAAGGGAATAGTGGTGTTACCCTTATACTGCATGGTGCTGATATGTGATATTGTTATAACTACTATTGTGATTACTAACCATGTAGATATCATGAGATAATGAGAATAGCCAGGTATGAGCTATGATCTTCTATTATTGAAATTGTTTTATGGGCCTTGTGAGCCATAACATACTTTGTTGCCTAGTGAGAGGTAACAAGAGATGAAATAAGCCTTGTGAGCCATGTAGAGAATTATAAAGAGCCATGTAGAGAATACCTGGCAAGGGTATACAAATACTGAGATTAGGTTGTATGCACATATGTAAGAATAAGAATATTTCTTACATATGTAGAGAATCATCTTCTCACTATCCCACCACATGTGCTTAAGAATTCTTACTATCGAGGATAGTTCACATAGGACTCTATATACACAGTTATATGATACATTCTTCTATTATTGAAATTGTTTTATGGGCCTTGTGAGCCATAACATGCTTTGTTGCCTAGTGAGAGGTAACAAGAGATGAAATAAGCCTTGTGAGCCATGTAAGATTCTTGTGAAGCAAGTATTATGTTTACCTTGGTCAGATGACCTGAAGGTATTAGTTACCTAATAAGCGGTAACAAGTGTTTTGTTCTATTATGAACTGAGGGTTTGAATGCCCATATTCCATAATCATGATGATGAGTTGTTGAGAAATGAGAATGCACCTGATGAGATGAGGGATTGAGTGCCCAATTCTTTATTAAAGATTGAACAATACTTGATGAAAGTATTACCCATTCTTTGTAGTAATTGTCATAATATTTGATGTTCTGGAAACTTGTTTTATGCTAAAAGAATATGGTTATACACTTAATTAATCAAGTAATATCATATAATGTAGTTGCCCTGACCACAGATCCATCAGCGTCAGAATTTGCTGAATGGTGAAACGGGTTGCTCCTCGACATAACCCGAAGCACATATTTTTGAATATGTAAGGGTAATTGGACAATTATATCATTATGCCCCATAGGAATGGCTACATGCTATATCCTATGTACGAGATTGGTTACCGAACATACCCCAATAAGAGTATGGCTACGGGCCATGACTCCACAATATAAATACCAGGCATTGACTACGTGCCATTACCCTGAAAAGTGTATATGCTACAGACTATAACTCTATAGCGAACATGCCACTATACCCTGGCAAGCTAATTGTAGTTTGACACATGATGTCTCTTCCATATAATCTCATACTGACCGAGAAGGTTGAGGTCTTGGATTCAGCTCTTCCATTGACCTTGTGTGGTACCGATACTTAAGTAATCATTGTCGGTTGGAGTATGAGAGGCAACCTCATCTCCTAAGGGCTTAAGTATGATTGTAAAATGTAATCAGTCATGTAGCATATTTTCTTAAGGTTGAAATACGATAATTCATTGGTTGATGATATCCTGCTTAGCATATCCTAGAAGGATAAATGTTATATATGTGCTTTAATTACTTATTAGATAAGGGACATGTTGCTTTATGAAGTTATAGCTGAAATGTTTAAGAACAAGAATATTTCTCTAACATGTTTAGACATTGATTTAACTACTGTTAAATAATTATGATTCCTTTGTTCAGTCTTATCTTATTAAACTTCCATAATAACATTTCTAGAGGAGAGTTATATCTCTCGTTGGGATAATTTTTAATTGTCTCACCCCCATGGGATCCACATTTTTAGGTGGACGCGGAAAAGGAAATAGAGATCACACAACAGAGGAAGGACAACAACACCATGGGAAGCAGTGACATCTCAGGTGGAAAGTTTGACTGTCATGTCTTGTACATGTGTATATAGAGTCCTATGTGTCATCTCTGTACTCTCAGGTCCTCATAGTCAGTAGTTGTTTTATTAGAATCGATCTGAGATTTTGGCTTGATGCCTCAAGGCTCTTATGCTGCATGTGCATAGAACAATTGATGTTTGTAATCCTTGAGATGAGATGATACACGTTATGTACTTGTGAATCGGAATGCATATGTAATACTTTGGTTCTTTTTGAAAGAGTTTTCCAATGTATGGATCTCTTCGTAAAAAGGTGTTAATTTTTAGTGATTTTCAGTAATCCGTTGTTGATGAATGCTTACGCATCTGTAATTATTTGATGTTTAAGATTTGTCATCACAATTTAGAGGTATCATAGCTCTAGGTTTGCTGAGTCTACAGAGACATAGGATTAAAGTTGTTGAGTATGTTTTAGTGTCTTCCAGTGTATCTAATAGTGTCTTCTGCTCATATAGGAGAAGAAGAACTTAAAGATGTCTGGATCACACGAAGAACATACTGCTGAAAGTAGTGTTTATGCACCAGGAAGAGGTGCAAGGGACCAGAATAGGGGGGGGACAAGAACCTGAACATCCCTAGTTTGACCCAGCCATGATAGAGAACCCATCTTTCCATGTTCTCTTTGAGCAATTTAGGACAACTATGATACATATAGTGGACCGTGCCTTTGCAATACAACCCAAATTACCAACCCCCAATGATGAAGTTTTGGACTCCAACATGATTCTTAATCAACATCAGCAGGGTGAAGCAATATAAAATGTTAGAAGGAATAGGTTACAACACAAAAGCAGAATCTGCCACAGGTGTGGGAAGCCTGGACATTTCAGAAGGAACTGTCTAGCAAAGAATAAGGAAGAGAGAATCAAGAAGAGGCCTAACCAAACCCAGGAACAGAGGCCTAGTAGTTCCAAAAAGGGAAATTTTTTGGTACCACTAGTACAACCAATGTTATGACCCACACCAAAGTTAACTAGTAAGTATCATGATAACAACATCATTAAGTTAATTGAGATAAGTTAAGTGCTCATGTGGTGATTAGTGCATCATCAAGTTAATTAATCTAAGCTAAGTGCCCAAGAAGAGATTAGAATTTTAATTAGCCGAGAGTAGCTAATTAGCATGATTTCTTGCATTGAGGGTGTAGAGGACCTCATGCTTGAAGTTTTGCAAAAAAAAAATCACCTCAATAGGACATCCAAGGTAAAAGTTATAGCATTATTAAGAACTAGGGTTTGGTTTTGCAATTTTTCCAGTATTAGCTTTTATTTCCCCTTTTTCCTTTCTTATCCTTTATCTTCTTCTTTCCCCAATCGACTGAGGCACAGTGGAGCGGCGCCCAACCCAGCGCCAGATCAGCAGCGATGGGGGGGGATCGCGTAGGCGATTCTTCTGGAGCCCTAGCTCTGTTTCCCAATAGGCGCACCTCCGTCTTCCTTCCTCCGCCCTTCATCCTCCTCTACCACACCCCATCCAAGTAGCTGAGCTGCTAGGGCACCGCCCAGAAGGGCTGACCAAGTTGCAGCTAGCCGCCGGCCAGGGGGTGATTTGGGGCGAGCAGCACCACGAAAATGGCACCAACAGCTCTGACCTTGAGGCCTAGATCCATATCCGCAGCCCTGGCTGCGTTTTGGCACCCAACCAAAGTCTCTTCCTCAACCTGTGCATGAAGAAGCTACTTCTTGCAGCAACAGGTCCGACCAGGGGCCATGTAGGGCACGAGCTAGCACCCAAAATTGACGCCAACGAATTCGCCTTGAGGTCCAGACCACAAATCCGCAGCTCTAGTCCTTGATTCATCCCTTAGACAAGTTCATCTTCAACCTGTACGTGTGTGGAAGTCACTGTTCGATTGGTGCATCTTCTATTTGGGCAAATCCAAGGTTGAAGATGACTTGCGTGTGCCTGAAAATTTGTCTCTAGATGCAATTCCAGTCAGATCCAGACGTTTTGAACCCTGGTGAGTAGGATTTCACTCACTATCTAAGATTTAACTCTACAAATCGGAAATTTTTGGTAAAGTGCACGTTTTTCGCTGATAACAACATTTATCAGGCGTTGGGCAGTATTTGGCGTCGCATGACTTTTTATTTCATAAATCATTTCTTTATGCTTTAATATGATTTGGATTAGCATCTGATTAGTGTGGATTGGACCAGTGAATTTACATGGTTCATCGGAACCTAAATTGCTCAGTGTGAATGTTGAAATTAGTAATACATGATCGATAATGGTACGGTTTGGGTATAAACCCAGACAATACAAATTTTTGTAAATTATCAGATGCACGATTTCAAAGAAAGTACAATAACATAAAAATATGCAATAAAACCTTAGTTACATGCTTCCTCTTATGTTAATGTGTGTGCATTAACATTTACATGAATTGGCACATTTCTCTGAGTTATTACTAGAAATTATCAAGTATTGTTAATAATTCGTGTTAGGATACGTAAGTAACTATTAATTGAGTTATGTGATGCACAAACCAGGATTAGGGTTAATGTGCACGTTCTTTGAGAAATTTCAGATAATTGATAAATGCTACAGATGATTTCTTATATGTGAAGAAAATTACTCTTATCAGTGCAATAAGATGTTCAATTGCATGAATTCAGTATGTATGTGCCAAATTGACATGAGTTTGGGTTATTTATGAATTTTAAATCTGCCTGCATGCATGATATAAAGATTACTCAGTATTTACAATGACTTTGATTATACTTCTCTGTCAGTTCTAGAAAGATATCGTATTGTGATTTGAATTGAAATCAAATAGATGAGGTATCATAGAGATACCAAAGTCCAGAACAAGTAAGAGAGAGATTACAATGTAGTAAGAGATTTTCTAGAATAATAAAATATTAGATTAAGGGCCCTGACACCGTAGAACCCCTTTGTGAGGTCTGCTCCTTAGGGGTGAAATGACCTAGCCCTGGCAGTGTCCAGTATATGGGGGTCGGATCTCGTGTCCAACACAAACCAGAGACAGGATCCTGGTGGCACGAGTGTACAGTTTGTAGTGTCCAACATCAACCAGAGACACGATCCTGGTGGCACTAAAATATAGAAAAGCCATGTAGTGTCCAACATCAACCAGAGACATGATATTGGTGGCACTAGAGTAATAAATGGCTTGACTCTTCGCCTATGTACTCAGCTAGAGGAGGAATCCAGTTTAGGACACCATAGGATGCTGAGGCCAGAGAGCCAGAGTTCCTGCAGTAGACCAGGATAACAGTCAGACTTAGCTATCCCAGGGTGTCGAGTAAGTCTTGTACGGTGGGATCGTAGTTCTCTACGAGTCTTCATATGTAGAGTACACTGCATATGATCAGGGCATAAGATAAAATATGTTCATATAGGTTCAGAGAGTTTTTATAAGTTTAAGAGTTAAGAAAGATATGGGTTAGCTTCACAACAATAGTTCTTTAAGTATTTTTTGTTAAATAATTGTATCTATAGCTTTGCATCAATTGTTATCATAATGAAATGTTGACATCTTCTGTTGTTTAAATTAAATTTCTTATACTTTCTCAGTGTAGTTTTTCTTCCATATTATT
The DNA here is from genome assembly GCA_963693085.1 of Alisma plantago-aquatica. Taxonomy (NCBI): domain Eukaryota; kingdom Viridiplantae; phylum Streptophyta; class Magnoliopsida; order Alismatales; family Alismataceae; genus Alisma; species Alisma plantago-aquatica. The sequence continues at coordinate 522,281,398 of OY856412.1, forward strand.
CCAAATAATAAATATAATGAGTTATTTGTGATGGTTGGGTGAAATTCTATTCACTGAGCCAGTAGCTCACCAACCTACTGAAACATTTTTCAGGTCATCGTCAGCACGAGGAGGCTGAATGATCGTATCACCCGAGTACATAGAAGATAGTTAGTATTTAGTTAGAGGTATCTTAGTCCTTTCCCCTCGGTCCTTAGGCATGTGGTGGGTTAGAGAGAGAATGTGGTAAAATATGTAGTTAGTTTTCAATTATCTGTTGTACTTTATAGTCTGCATTAGAAATGTAATATGTCATGTAAACTTATTTTTATTCTTAGTAAGGTTAATGGAAAGTCGCTTCCATAGTTTTATTATAATTTGATGCTAGTCAAGTTTTATGGTTTTCATTTAAGTTAATCTAAGTGATCAAGAAAAGACAAAGTTAAGAGTGGTTTACCGAGGGTAACTCACCGGTCTTTGGGGTCATTAGAGATGGCATGGAGGTTGGGGCATCACAACCACTGTCCAATACACCAAGACAATGGCTATGCAGAAGGGGTAAATGACCATCTATGCCATAGTGGAAGAATAGAAACTATTATAAATCTGGGAAGATGGGACATCTGATGAAAGATTGTTGGGCTAGAGATGTGAGTGTAACCCAGCCGCCAAGATAGAGTCAGCAGAACTCTTATAGGAAGTGGTCTAGTAGTGGCACTTGAGGACGTGGACAGGCATCCCAAGCTGGCTCATCTGCATACAATAACTGAAAGCATAGTCGGCAACCAACAATGACTAATCTCTTACATATGTTGAATCTTTCTTCATCCTCGAGTTTTCCTTTTGATTGATTGTTGAAATCACCACATGAATCCCTGAAATTTTCGAAGGTATGAAGCTTGAAGATGATGATTTCATCTTAAGCACACACCTTAATAATATCTAGTGCAAACGATTTCATAATTGAGTCCAATCGGTCTCAAGACCAATTGAGACCAAACGGTCTCAAGACCGTTTAGGATCAATTAGTCTCAAGACTGTTTGGGATCAAGTGGTCCCAAACCATTTGAAGGTCAAAGGCTGAGGTAGTTGGATGTTGATCCAATGGTTTTAATTAAATGATTTATAATATTCCCATTGATGGAGAATCCATAAATTGCAAACCCTAATCGGGTAGAGTAGTTGAGACCCTAGTTGATAATTTGATTTCGGGTTGTTTTGGCCCAAACGGTCTCAAGACCGTTTGGAGGCCAAACGGTCTTAAAACCATTTGAAGACCAAATGGTCTCAAGACCGTTTGAAGGTCAAGGGTTGTGATGGATGGTTGGAGATCTAAGGGCTACATGTTGAATTACTTTCAATGGTTTAGATAATGGATGGTTCCATGATTGAAATCCCTAAATCAATTTGATGACGGAAAACCTAATTGGTCCAATCGGTTTTGATGTGGTTTGGACCAAACGGTCTCAAGACCTTTTGAGATCAAACAGTCTCAAACCGTTTGGAAATCCAATTGGTTTCAAGGGTGAATTGTTCAATCAGTTTCAAATCTAGGGTTGATGATTCAGTTTCAAGATCGAATGGATGATTCCTTTTCAAGACCGAATGGGTTGATTCGGTTTCAAGACTGAATGGGTTGATTCGGTTTCAAGGCCGAATGAGTTGATTCGATTTACAATTGATCAAGACCGTTTGGATGTCTAATTGATCAAGACCGTTTGGGGTTCAATTGAACAAGATCGTTTGGAGATTTAAGATGATGAAAGATCAATTGACCCTATGATTGATAAAGATGATTATCAAAGATAAATACCATGGTTGAATCCCTAAGGTACTTAGGTGATTAGTACATTTTAAAATGGTTAACCTTTGATGCTTATAGAAGCAATATCTCGATACACTATGTTAACCCTAAATGTGTGTACTTGAATGAAGAGTTAACCTAATCTAACCAATCTTGAAGTAATCAACTTCCTAGAGAGGATGATAGAGAGAGGAATTCATACATGAGTGATAATCATGTAGTGGTGGAGCCTCAACTCTTCCACGATGAATATATATATATATATATATATATATAAATTAGGGTATGATCTTTGATAAAGAGATCATGAAACCCTAATTGAAAAGGGTGTTGAGCCGTAACCCTAATTTAGGGCAATGTTAAGTGAAACCCTAAATCTAAGGTAATGGTGTAACCCTAATCTAGGTTGATGATATGAGAAAACCCTAATTCAGGGTATTTTAATAACAATCTCTATTTTAAAAAGGATGTTATATGAAACACCTAAAGTAGTGGATGATGGAAAACCTTATAGCAACAATGTATCAACCTAAGATGAGTCCATATCAATTGGTGATGATTGGACAATTCAAATGTATTATTTTATGACTAATACATTACATGATAAATGCAGGATTAGTGCATAGTGTTAGGATGGAAAATACTGATGAACTTGAGCAAGTTAGAAGTGATACATTCAAGATATGACAGGTATCATATTCAACACTTCAAGGTTGATATACCTTTATACACTTCAAAATCAATATACTTGGATGAGCAACACCTGAAGTGTGTTATGTTAATTGTTACATTAATATATAATGAGTTTAATGCACTTTGATAAGTGAAGGCTAACATACTTGAGAAAGGGGAAAGCCAAGATGATAAAGTATGATGTAATCATACTCATGTATGGATGAGAAAGAAACTCATACCTTGAGTTGATAATCATTTAGTGGTAAATGATGAGAATAAATAAGTATGATTGAATACTTATGATAACAATGTATGCTCCTAGATGTGTGAAATCCTAACACAGTTGATGTATTATGAAACCCTAATCCAGGGTGATGCTATGAAATATGAAACTCTAATTTGAAACCCTAATCCTAATATAGGGCGAAGGTATGTAAAGCCCTAATTTTGGGTAATGGGATGAGTATCCCTGATTAATATGAAATGGGAAGCCCTAACCCTGATAAGGGAATAGTGGTGTTACCCTTGTACTGCATGGTGCTGATATGTGATATTGTTATAACTGCTATTGTGATTACTAACCATGCAGATATAATGAGATGCTGAGCATAGCCAGGTATGAGCTATGATCTTCTATTATTGAAATTGTTTTATGGGCCTTGTGAGCCATAACATGCTTTGTTTCCTAGTGAGAGGTAACAAGAGATGAAATAAGCCTTGTGAGCCATGTAAGATGCTTGTGAAGCAAGTATTATGTTTACCTTGGTTAGATGACCTGAAGGTATTAGTCACCTAATAAGTGGTAACCAGTGTTCTGTTCTATTATGAACTGAGGGTTTGAATACCCATATTCCATAATCATGATGATGAGTTGTTGAGAAATGAGAATGCACCTGATGAGATGAGGGATTGAGTTCCCAATGCTTTATTAAAGATTGAACATTACTTGATGAAAGTATTACCCATTCTTTGTAGTAATTGTCATAATATTTGATGTTCTGGAAACTTGTTCGATGCTAAAAGAATATGGTAATACACTTAATTAATCAAGTAATATCATATAATGTAGTTTCCCTGACCACAGATACATTGACGTCAGAACTTTCTGAATGGTGAAATGGGTTGCTCCGCGGCATAACCTGGAGCACATATTTTTGAATATGTGTGGGTAATTCGGCAATTATATCCTTATGCCCCATAGGAATGGCTACGAGCTATATCCTATGTACGGGATTGGTTACGGACCATACCCCAATAAGAGTGTGGCTACGGGCCATGACTCCACAATATAAATACCACGCATTGGCTATGGGCCATAACCCTAAAAAGAGTATATGCTACGGGCTATAACTCTATAGCGAAGATGCCACTATAACCTAGAAAGCTAGTTGTAGTTTGACACATGATGTCTCTTCCATATAATCTAGTAATGAATGAGAAGGTTGAGGTCTTGGATTCTGGCTCTTCCATTGACCTTGTGGGGTACCGATACCTACGTAATCGTGGTCGATTGGAGTATGAGCGATATACCTCATCTCCTCAGGGCTTAAGTACGATTGTAAAATGTAATCAGCCTTGTAGCGTATTTTCTTAAGGTTGAAATATGCGAATTCATTGGTTGATGATATCCTTCTTAGCATATCCTAGAAGGATAAATGTTATATATGTGCTTTAATTCCTTATTGGATAAGTGACATGCTGCTTTATCAAGTTATAGCTGAAATGCTCAAGAATAAGAATATTGCTCTAACCTGTTTAGGCATTGATTTAACTGCTGTTAAGTAATTATGATTCCTCTGTTCAGTCTTATCTTATTAAACTGCCATAATAACATTTCTGGCAATGAGTTATATCTCTCACTGGGACAATTTTTAATTATCTCACCCCCGTGGGATCCACATTTTTTGGTGTACGCAGACAAGGAAATAGAGATCACACAGTAAGGGAAGGACAACAACACCAGGGGAAACAATGACATCTCTGGTGGAGAGTCTGGCTGTCATGTCTTATACATGTGTATATAGAGTCCTGTGTGTCGTCTCTGTACTCTCAGGTTGTCGGAGTCAGTATTTGTTTTAAAAGAATCGATCTGAGATTTTGGCTTGATGCCTCAAGGCTCTTATTCTACATGTGCATAAAGCGGTTGATGTTTGTAATCCTTGAGATGAGATGATACAAGTTATGTACTTGTGAATCCGAATGTATATGTAATACTTTGGTTCTTTTCGAAAGAGTTTTTCAATGTATGGATCTCTTCGTAAAAAGGTTTTAATTTTTAGTGATTTTCAGTAATCCACTGTTGATGAATGCTTCCGCATAAGTAATTATTCGATGTTTAATATTTTTCATCACATATTCGATGTGTTTGTCTACCCTTAGGTAGGACCATACGACTACACAATCCTAGATCATGGTCTACCTGTAAGGTAGGATCATTGTTATAACCTTAATTTTCCTAATTCATAATTGAAATGTAATTCTCCTTTTTAGGATATATGAACAAATAATTATGTGTTTTGATTTGGATGTATGGATTTTGTTAATGAATAGCCTTGCTTGTGTGATTTCGTAGGCCTTATTGGCTATTGGGCCCAATAATGAGAAAAAGGAAATAAAAGGAAAAAGAAATTCAGTCAATAAAAGGATAATTAAGAAAAGGAGAAAAGAAAGAGGTAGAAGCCCCTAGAAGGCTAGGAGGTAGCCTCCAAAGGTGGATTTCATATATTTGGGATTTCTTGGGTTCCAAGGAGCCCAAGTTGCAAAGATAATAAGAAAGGAAAGAGAAAATACCAACTAAATTAGCTTTATTGAAAGATAACTTGTTTATGAAGGTAATGCCCTTTTCCTTTGGAATTTGGGTCTCAAATTTGGTACACGTAGATAATACCAATCCAAAGTTTCCTTTAAAATTTTGATGAAAAAGGATAAACGAGAAGAGAATTATGGAATTTTCAAGTTTTCAATGCATTGCATTAAATATTACAAGTTTTTCTCGATTTAAAGGAAAAGGTATTATCGGGAGCGATAATAGCCATCAGATCCCCACGTTGTCCAGAAGACCACGAATCTGATGGTGGTTGTATATTGTCAAACCTGAGTCATAGAAGGAAAGGGAGAGGGGAATATCGAGATTTGATTGCGATTAAGGCAATGAGCAGAGACGAAGACAAGTCCATCATCTTCAAGATTCTATTTTGAGGATAGCTAACCCCACTTGTGGGTGGTTTCATAGAGTATTGAGAGAATCCTCAAATCACAGGGACCGATGATGAATCCTATAAATAGGATAGAGTGGGTGGCCACACGAGCAACCCCACAAACGCTACCCTCAAGACCGAAGCTCTGCAACGATCGCTCTCGAGCCCTCAATTCCACCAAAAACCATGTTCTTCCCCCCCGTCTAGCTACAGTCGTCACCAGAGGAGCCAGGGTTTGTATGCGGTGAAGAAGCGGCGTGGAGAAGGAATTGAAAGGTTGGGCGAGTTCACGAGGAGTAGACGGAGCTCTTAGATCTATCGGTTCATTTGCAGGTTGTCGGGAGCTCAAAGTCAACCCAAGAGTTGACCTCAGCTCACTGCAGGCAACACGTGAGAGGTTGAAGACAATACCCAACCAAATTACCATCTTGCCCTCCCACTCCTTCAGTTCAGGTAAGGGCATACACGTCCTTTTGTTTCTTTTGATTTGCGGGCGATGCACGCGCTGCAGATCGTCAGATCCTGCGTGCTCTAGCAGACCACGGATCGAGCGACCAAACTTTTATGGCAATTTCCTAATATAGTCTTCTCTGCCAGAAAATTCAAGAAAATACCTTTCTTTGCAAAAATCGTAGAAATTAATAGGAAGGTTAGATGAAGAAACTTTATATATGAAAAATCATCAGAAAAATACGAATAATCTGATAAAAATAGATTTAGCATCTGATTTTGTTTCTAATTGCAAAGGTACTTTGCATTTATAATAAAGTGCATTAAATTTTGGTTAAAAACCCTAAGATGATTAGAGATCAAATGTAAGATGCTTAATGGGTTAATTCAAGTATTAATACCATGTTGAAAAGAAAAGTAAGGGTTGAATCTGAAATTTTATTATAATTGGTTTGTTTTAGGGTTTTAATCCATGAATATATGATAATACATGTAGAAACCCTGATCTAGGGTAAAGAAGGAAATTAACTTGAACAATCTGAATTATTTGGGATAATGTTGTTATTTATTGATCCTAATCCTGTTAGGAGGAAGATGACAACATAGTTAGGGTTTGTGATTAGATTTGCCATTTTAGGGTTTATAGTATCAATGATGAGGATGAACCCTGATGAAACCCTAAAAGGGAGTAGGAAACCCTAGGATGTGAGTTTATATGAGTGTAATCCAAGAAATTGAATAGTAATTAAATTATATGATTGTTTTAGGATCCTTGCTTGTGTGAACTGCTTGATTATCTAGATATTTCCTTGCTTGGACTATTGCTAACTCGTTGATTTGACTGAAAAGATATGTGGTTAATTATGAATAATCGCCTTTAGTTTCACAACATTTCTCAAATGTTTTTATTGAGTGATTGCAACCTAGACGGTTGGATGTTCAATTATGCAATCCTATAAAGTCCCTATGAGTATCACAATTAATTATATATGTGTATTCTCGAACCTACATGCCACCCTGATGTATGTTGCAAGACCAAGCCCCAGAGGGAAGGTCTGAGTTGGTCAAGCCCTGGAGGGAAGACCATTGGGCACCATGAGAGGTGACCCCAGGAACCAAGCTTAGGATGGAGAAGGTGGCCCTATATCCCTTGCAAGGACAAAACCCTAAGAGAGCGTAATCCAGGGTTTAGGGCAAAAGTCGTTGAGAGGTCACCTTGAAAGCGTAAATTGGATTGTTAATAAATTATTTGTGATAATTAGGTTGTTAGAAACTATTTGTGAAATTGTGATTGTTCCCCACATACTAGTATAGAAATATACTGACCGACGTTTTGTTTGTCGGCGTTTTAGGTACAATTCTAAAAATGGACAAATAGTAAACCAAAATATTATGAAGATACAATTAACCTGTGCAAGGAGGATTAGATAGATTAGACTTTTTCTATGGATAGAAGTCTAGATCCAAATTTTACAAGGTATGTAAAAGATTTATTTATTCTAGATTTTCAGTTTAGTAATAGCAGAATGATAATTATTTTTGATTAAATGTCAATCCATGGATCCTGAAATATTGGGAAAACATGTTTGACCTTTTAGTCTCCCTTGATTGGGGGTTACCAGGAGGCGGGGTCGTTACATTTGGTATCAGAGTTTTGGTTTCTCATTTAATCCTTAGTTATTATGAAATTTTACAAACTCTATAGAATCGAGAAAGTTATTAGAAGATTTTCCAAAAGACGAAGGTGTCTAGAAAAGGATCATGGTCCGGGGGTTGGCAATATTTTCCTCTACCCTGTTAGTTGGTCACAAGGACTCCCTGATGCAGTGTGACTACCTGGCCAATGTTTTAGGTTCTAACTCAAAATAAGATACCTTTAGGACTCTCTCATCTATTTTGTCCCTTCTCAACCCTAATTCAATTAAGAATTCTAGGATTTAGGGTTTCTCTCTCTCTTCCCCACCCGCATGAGGTTAGGGTAAGTATGATAAGGATTAAGGGATCCTCCATCAAATTAATAAAAGATATGTAAATAAGTGTCATCGACATAAGTATAATTAGTTTAAATGTAAACTAAAGTTTGATTGTATGATTTTAAAGATGGCACGTGTGAATACTGTAGCTACTCCTGTCGAGGCCACAGAGAACCAAGCTGGGGGTTTTCCTCCCTGTAAGAGGAGGGGCTCTTCCGAGAAGAGGAAGAGGGACCGGGGTGATGAGTCCTCAATGAAGAGAAAGAGTCCCGAGGGAGCCTCATGAGAAGGCCCCGATCCTAAGCCAGTTCCCTTCGACAACCCTGAGATGCACCAAGAAGAGGAACACATGTCTGAGGATGAGGTCAAGTTTGAGGAGAACCAGACTAGTGGTCCATGACCTATAATGGTGATTCACACCAATGATGCCCTATGGATGGAACAATAGAAGAGGCTAACTGAGGCATTAGTGCCCTGGCCCTTAGAGATATCGCCAGAGATGAAAATGGTGAGACGCTTTCCGTTCGTCCCTGGCTCAGAGTCACGATTCTGGATTTCGTCAAGATGAACATTAAGAGATTCAGGGGAGAGGATAAGACCAAAGTGGTCGACAAAGTGAATTCTTAGCTGCTGGCAGTCAAGAATGGTTTCTACATGCTGGAGGTGCAGCCGAACAAGAAGGTTCCTTTTGCTACTCATCTCTTGGAGGGAGCAACCAAGATCTGGTGGGAGAACCACATCATGGGTCGAGATCTAAGTGAGGAGACGATTACATGGACTGACTTTAGGACTATATTTACAACCAGATTCATCCTCACCTCAGCTAAGAACTAGAAGGAAAGAGAGTTCACCAACATGATCCAGGGTAGCCTATCCGTTGCAGACTTTGGCCGTAAGTTTCACATCTTGGAGCGTTTTAGGCACCTGATGACTGAGGAAAGGAGGGTAGACCATTTTGTGGAACATCTTCACCCTGCAATCAAGCCTCATGTGATGGCGAGTAAACCAAAAACCTTCTTTGAAGCTTACAACACCACCTTAGATATGGAGAGGACAGTGACGCCTGCTCAGAACCCACCCAAAGGATATTTGGGTTTCACTGAAGGTACTCAAGGATAGAAGAATGATCACAAGAAAGGACAAGGACGTAACCACACCAAGGGAACGAATGGAAATAAAGTAATGCCATGTGGTGAGAATCACTTTCATAAGAGTCGTACCTGTGGACGACCAAATCCTAGGAAGTGCCACTTCAAGAAGAGGGTGTGCTACCATTGTCAGTAGAAGGGACACTTCATCACCAACTGTCCTCTACCTGATCCGAGAGGACCAGTGGCAGTGCAACCAGTGGCAGCATCACCCCTAGTAGGAGGTGGAGTACCAGCTAGAGGATCACATGTTGGAGAGGGAAGGAAAGCCATAGTGTTTTCCATCAACAATGTAGAAGCCCAAGTGAATGCTAATAGGTTGATCGAGGGTAATAACCCATAGAGTTTTCCTTTCAGTTAGTTTGATCATGTAATAGCAGTCTGATACATTATGAAACTATGTAGGCATGCTTGAAGTCATGGGACAAAATGTAAAAGCTCTTTTTGATTCTGGTTCTACTAAAACTTTTATTTCGAGAAATCTGGAAACTATGCTTTGTTTGGGCATCAAGGATTTAGGCTATGTCTTTGGATGTCACAACCCCGAGTGGTCGTATATATACATATCTTTCAAAAACCCCTATCTTGCCAGTTAAGTACCTGAGTCACAAGATTCCCACTGACTTCATCCTCCTCGATATGAATGATTTTGATGAAATCATTGGTATGGATTGGCTTTACACCTATAGAGCACAGATCAACTGTAGAGAAAAGAAGATCTTCATTAGGAAACTTGGTCATCCACACTTTACCATTTGAGGAAGAAGAGATGCGACTAGTAGCCTTTATGTGTTGTCTTTGAAGGCTGAGCAGATGATATCCAAAGGCTGCTGGGCATACCTAGCCATAGTCACCGAGCCTGAGGCCAAGGTACGGCCCATAGAGGAGATAGAGGTTGTTCAAGAGTATGAGAACGTGTTTCCAGATGATCTACTAGGGATTCCCCCTATGAGGGAGGTAGATTTCTCCATTGAGTTAGCTCCTGGGACTAGCCCTATATCTAAGGCACCCTATAGAATGGCCCTTATTGAGTAGCTTGAGTTCAAAACCTAGTTGCAGGAGTTGTTAGATAAAGGTTCCATCCAACCTAGTACATCACCATGGGGAGAACCAATCCTTTTTGTGTAGAAGAAGGATGGATAACTCTAGATGTGTATTGATTCTCAGATGATCAATCAGGCAACCATTAAGAATAAGTTCCCCTACCCAGGATAGATGACCTTTTTGACCAGCTCAAATCGGCCCGAGTCTTTTCCAAGATCAATTTGAGGTCAGGATACCATCAAGTGAGAGTGAGAAGTGAGGATATACCTAAGATGGCTTTCCGAATCTGATATGGCCATTATGAGTTTGTAGTCATGTTGTTCGGGTTGTCCAAGACACTTAGTGTCTTTATGATCCTTATGAACAATGTGTTCCAACCCTTCCTTGACTCCTTTGTGATTGTGTTCATAGACGACATCTTGGTGTACTCTGATGGCCTAGTTAAACACCGTGACCATCTGGGTAGAGTCCTTGATATCCTGAGAAAGCCAAAGTTCTATGGAAAGTTCTCAAAATGTGAGTTTTGGATAGTCTGATTCAAGTTTCTTAGACACATCATCTTAGGAGGAACGATTGCCATAGATCTAGCTAAAGTGTCGGTAGTTCGAGACTGGCCTGCACCAAAGAACCCCTCTAAGATTCGCAGCTTCTTGGGTTGGCCAGATACTATTGGCACTTCATCAAGGATTTCTCCAAGACCGCCTTGCCTCTTACCATGTTGACTCAGAAGGATGTGAAGTTTGTGTGGTCTGATATATGTGAGGCTCATTTTTAGGAGCTAAAAGAGAAGCTGACTACCACCTCAGTATTGACCCTACCTTCTGGTAATGAGGGTTTTGTAATATTCACCAACGCTTCAAAGATGGGACTTAGGTGTGTGTCGGAACATAATCAACATGTGGTTGCATATGCCTCCCGACAACTCAAGCCCAACGAGGCGAACTACCTGACACATGACTTAGAGCTGGCTGCTATCATCCATGCGTTGAAGATATGACGAAATTACCTGTACGATGCTACCTTCGAGATCCTAACCGACCATAAGAGCCTGAAGTAACTCCTAAAACAGAGAGACCTGAACCTTCGACAACAATGATGGATGGAGTACATGAAGGAATACAACTTCACCATCGCCAATAATCCTAGGAAGTTGAACGTCATAGCTGATGTGTTGAGTCAGAAACAACTCAGGTGCGCGACTATTTTATCCAATCAGTGGAAGAGCTTAGAAGAGCTAGTGGAGTGGACTCTACAACTTCTAGAGGATCGAGTTCGATTGGCCAATATTTAGATTCAGTCAGAATTGTGGAGCGAGATAGTGGTGACACAATTGACTAGTTCAGAACTCAGTAGGATTAAAGGCTTGTTTAAGAAGCCATAGACCCATCTCTTGGTGGGAATAGATGGAGGGATCAAGTTCGAGAACCATATTTGGGTTCCTAAAGATTCACCGTTGAAGGAACATATTTTGTTAGAGGCTCATGGTTCTAAGTATACAGTACACTTGAGCACTAAAAAGATGTTTAAGAATCTACAGAGGTATTTTTGGTGGCCAGGAATGAAGAGAGAATTGTGGCATATGTGGCCAGTTGTCTTACGTGCCAGATGGTGAAGGCTAAACACCAACGACCCTGTGGGATTTTATAGTCGATAGGGATTCCAGAGTGGAAATGGGAGCATATCACCATGGATTTATTGGTGGGTCTACCCCAGACTAAGAGAGGTCATGATGTTATATGGGTTGTGGTAGATCGCCTTACCAAATCAGCACACTTCCTTGCCCTAAAGACCACTACCAAAGTGTCAGACCTAGCCTAGTTGTGTATCAGGGAGATAGTACGTTGGCATGGCGTACCCATTTCCATCATCTCTGATAGGGACCCGAAGTTCACTACCAAGTTGTGGAAGTAGGTACAAGAAGAACTTGGTACAAGGTTAAAGTTCAATACCGCTTATCACCCCCAGATGGATGGTCAGTTAGAGAGGAAGATCCAGACCTAATAAGATCTGTTGAGGGTTTGTGTGCTATATTGGGAAGGATCGTGAGAGCAGTACTTACCTTTAGCCGAGTTTGCCTACAACAACAACAACTACCAAGCCAGTATCAGGATGCCTCAGTATGAAGATCTTTATGGGAGACCGTGTCGGTCACCACTTCCTTGGGATGATGTCTGTGAGAGGACCTTGTTGAGGTCAGATGAGCTCCAAGTGTATGCAGATAAGTCACTTTCATCAAGCATAGGATGAAGAGAGCCCAGGATCGACAGAAGTCGTATTCTGATGCGAAGCAGACTGACATGGAGTTCACTGTGGAAGAGTATGTATTTTTCAAAATTCAACTGCTCTGAGCTATAGCTAAGAACATAGGGAAGTTGAGCCCCCATGTGTGGGTCCATTTGAAGTGTTAGAATAAATTGGTGAAGTCGCATATCGTTTGGTGTTAACCCCTCAGTATAGTATGATGCATGATGTATTCCATGTCTCCAATCTGAAGTGATATGTGCAAGATCTTTGCCATGTGCTGAGCATTGAGCCTATTGAGATTCAAGGGAAGCTGACATATCCTGAGTCACCTTTGCGGATTCTAGATACCAAGGTGAAAGAACTCAGATGTAAGAATATAGAGATGGTAAAGGTTCTTTGGAAGCACCATGGAGACGATGAGGCCACATGGGAGCTGAAGATGGACATGGAAAAAGCATATTATGATTTGTTTGTTTGATTGCTGAATTTTGTGGGCAAAATTCTAATAAGGAGGGGAGGATGTTGTAACCTCAATTTTCCTAATCCGGAATTGAAATGTAATTTCTCCTTTTAAAGATAAATGAACAAATAATTATGTTTTTTGATTTGGATATATGGATTTCGTTAATGAATAGCCTTGCTTGTGTGATTTCGTAGGCCTTATTGGCTATTGGGCCCAACAACAAGAAAAAGGAAATAAAAGGAAAAAGAAATTTAGTCAATAAAAGGATAATTAAGAAAAGGAGAAAAGAAAGAGGTAGAAGCCTCTAGAAGGCTAGGAGTTAGCCTCCAAAGGTGAATTTAATATCTTTGGGATTTCTTGGGTTCCAAGGAGCCCAAGTTGCAAAGATAAGAAGAAAGGAAAGAGAAAATACCAATTAAATTAGCTTTATTAAAAGATTACTTATTTAGGACGTTAATGCCCTTTTCCTTTGAAATTTGGGTCTCAAATTTGGTACACTAGTAGATAATACCAATATAGAGTTTCCTTTAAAATTTAGATGAAAAAGGATAAATGAGGAAAGAATTATGGATTTTGCAAGTTTTCAATGCATTGAATTAAATATTACAAGTTTTTCTTGATTTAAAGGAAAAGGTATTATCAGGAGTGATGACAGCCATAAGATTCCTGTGTGGTCCAGAATACCAAAGATATGACGGTGGTTGTACATTGTCAACCTCAAGTCACAGAAGAAAAGGGAGAGGGGAAAATCATGATTTGATCATGATTAAGGCAATGAGCAGAGACGAGGACAAGTCCATCATCTTCGAGAGTCTGTTCTGAGGATAGCTAGCGCAACTTGTGGGTGGTTTCATGGAGAATTGAGAGAATCCCCAATTTACAGGGACATGTGATGAATTCTATAAATAGGATAGAGTGGGTGGCCACACGAGCAACCCCACAAACCCAACCCTTGAGACCGGAGCTCTATGACGATCGTTCTCACACCCTCAATTCCACCAAAAACCCTATTCTTCCCCCTCATCTAGCTACAACCATCATCATAGGAGCCAAGGTTGATTGGCGGTGAAGAAGCAGTGTGGAGTAGGAATTGATGGGTTGGGTGATTTCATGAGGAGTAGACAGAGCTCGTGGATCAGTCAGTTCATTCGCAGGTGATCGGGAGCTCGAAGTCAACCCAAGAGTTGACTTCGGCTCACTGTAGGCAACATGCGAGAGGTTGAAGACAATACCCAACCAAATTACCATATTGCCCTCCCGCTCCTTCAGTCCAGGTAAGGGAATACACATCCTTTTATTTCTTTTGATTTGTGGGGGAGGCATGTAACGCTGATTGTCAGATCCCTCGTGGTCCAGCGGACCACGAATCGAGCGGCTGAACTTTTATGGCAATTTCCTAATATAGTCCTCTCTGCCAGAAAATTCAAGAAAATACCTTTCTTTGCAAAAATCATAGAAATTAATAGGAAGGTCATATGAAGAAACTTTAAATATGAAAAAAGATCAGAAAAATACTAGTAATCTAATAAAAATAGTTTTAGCATATAATTCTATTTATAATTATAAAGGTACCTTAACTTGATCATAAAGTACATTAAATTTAGGTTAAAAACCCTAATGATGATTAGAAATGAAATCTAAGATGCTTAATGGGTTAATTTGAGTATTAATAACCTGTTCAAAATAAAAGTAAGGTTTGAATTTAAAATCAGATTATAATTGGTTTGTTTTAGGGTTTTAATCCAAGAATCTATGATAATACATGTAGACACCATAATATATGGTAAAGAAGGAAATTAACTTGAACAATCCAAATTGTTTGGGATAATGTTGCTATTTATTGATCCTAAGCCTGTTAGGAGGAATATGACAAGCTAGTTAGGGTTTGTGATTAGATTTGCTGTTTTAGCGTTTATAGTGTCAATGATGAGGATGAACCCTGATGAAACCCTAAAAGGAAGTAGGAAACACTAGGATGTGAGTTTATATGAGTGTAATCCAAGAAACTAAATAGTAATCAAATTATATGATTGTTCCAGGATCCTTGCTTGTGTGAACTTCTTGCTTGTCTGGTTATTTCCTTGCTTGGACTATTATTAACTTGTTAATTTGACTGAACATGTATATGGTAAATTATGAATAATTTCCTTTAGTTTCATGACATTTCTCGGATGTTTTTATCGATTGATTGCAACCTAGACTATTGGATGTTCAATTGTGCAATACTATAAAGTCCCTACAAGTATCACAATTAATTATATATGTGTATTCTTCAACCTACATGCCACCCTGATGTAAGTTGCAAGGCCAAGCCCCGAACGGAAGGTCTAAGTTGGTCAAGCTCTAGAGGGAAGACCATTTGCACCATGAGAGGTGACCCCAGGCACCAAGCTCAAGATGGAGAAGGTGGACTTATGTCCCTTGCAAGGACAAAACTCTAAGAGAGGGTAATCCAGGGTTTAGGGAAAAAGCAGTTGAGAGGTCACATTGAAAGCGTAAATTGGATTGTTAATAAATTATTTGTGATAATTAGGTTGTTAGAAATTATTTGTGAAATTGTGATTGTTCCCCACACACTAGTATAGAAATATAATGACCAACATTTTGTTTGTCGGCATTTTAGGTACAATTCTAAAAATAGACAAAAAGTAAACCAAAATATTGTGAAGATACAATTAACCTGTGCAAGGAGGATTAGTTAGATTATACTTTTTCTAGGGATAGAAGTCTAGATCCAAATATTGAAAGGTATGTAAATATATTTATTTTATTCCAATTTTTTAGTTTCGTAATAGTAGAATTTGATATTTATTTTTGATTAAATGTCAAACCATGGATCCTAAAATATTGGGATAATGTCTCTGACCTTTTAGTCTCCCTTGATTGGGGGTTACCGAGAGGCGGGGTTGTTACAATCATAGGGGCTATTTGAGATCTACTATATGAGAGATGTAGTATCCATGTCCACTACAGGGACAACACAGAGGCAAGGATATGTACGGATAGAGTAATTATGTTCAATACATAAAGTTTGATATGTTAAGCAATAATTTGACTTTAATATGTGGTTACAAACAAATGCAAATTTTGGTTCAACCACATACAAGTATAATTCATTATACTGACCACCATTTTGTTTGTCTGCGTTTTAGGTTTATCAAAAAGTGGATATTCCTTTAAAGTGACATTGATGGAATAAATCTTAATAAAGAAATGGAGGAATGTAGAAAGATTGTTTTTTATATGGGTAAAGTCCCTCAAATCCTATATTTTTCAAGGTATGTGAAAAGAAAATTTTATATTGTTTTAATCTTCGTTGTGGTAGAATTTATTAATTATTTTTTATTATTTGCAAAACCATTAATCTTAGTTTGGGATAGAGGCTATGACTTCTTGGCCTTCCTTAATTGGGGGTTACTGGGAAGCAGGGTCGTTACATTTGGTATCAGAGCCTGGTTTTCCATTTAATCTTTAATAAGTATTAAATTTTACAAACTCTTTTGAATCCAAGGGAGTTATTAGAGAATTTTCCAATGATGGAGGTGTCTAGAAATGGATCACAATCTAGGGGATGGTAAGATTTTCCTCCACCCCACTAGTCAGTCTACGAGGACTCCCAGATTCTATGTGACTGCCTGGCCAAAATTTGAGGATTTGACTCAAAATAAGATACCTCTAGATCTTCTCTCATATGTCTTCATCTCTTCTCTACCCAGTTCATTGAATACCTTTAAGAGATTAGGGTTTCTCTCTCTCCACCACCCTCCTGAGTTCAGGATAAGTATAATAAGGAATTATGGAATCCTCCACCAAATAACAAAAAGTGTGTAAGAAAGATGTCATGGACATAAGTTTAATTAGAAACTCAGACTAAGTTTAAGCTACATGCTTAGGTTCAATGGCCAGTGTTGTTGGGGTCTTGCTGACCTCTCAAGAGAATATTGTGGTTACACCATCTTGTAGGAAGATGAGGAGAGAGTTAGCCTTGGAGGGAGAAACCACTAGGATGAAGAAGAGACCTGACACAATTGAGGATGATGCTCAACCCAAAACCATAAGTGGTGATTAGAGAAATAGAAAAAAATGAGTTGGATAGCATAGTTGACCATGCATTCACGTACATGGGTTAGACATGCATGTTGTACATTGAGGTTTAGAGTATCCATGAGAAAAGTGAACCATGTGTGGTTGTTTGACCCTGTGCCTTTTGGTGACCCGACCTTGGGTGGTCGTGCCTTTTGAGGGTGAGGGATCTCTCCTCATTGAGAAGGTTAGTGGTGATCATATAGGAACCCTAACATGTATATATGTTTAGATAAGAGGTATGAACTTACATAGAGAAAAGTGTGGGCAACGCTGGAAGTAGGTTAAACAACTAGGCCAGAAAGGTTATACATGATAGTTTATGAGATAGGCATACACAACTTTGGTTGATCTTGGATGGACATAAGTTTTGATAGTATGTTTCACCCATGTGGGGATAGACGTGTATCCTTAAAATCTTGACCCATCTTCTGAGAGAGAACCTCTAGTGGTAGGACCAGTTGTAGGGTTAGATCTAGAGAGAGAGTGACACCTGATGAAGAAGGTTGGAAACCTAGACTCTGAGACATGAGGAATCATGAGAAGTTGGTTATGATATGGCCTATAATGGATGACCCTAAATATATGTAAGTGGTTGCCTCATACACAATCCTTAGAGGCTTTTCATGCCTTAGTTGCCTTTAGAGGAACCAAACCCAAGAAAGAGAAAGTGGCTTCTTGAACTGATGTACAAATGATACAAGTGCCTACCTTTTAGGTGTAGGAAGAAGAGTTCCATGGACCCTGAAGGCGTATGCTAGCAAGTTGTGAGGCCTAGCACCCAGTTGGTTTTCCTGGTGTAGGACTCTAAAGGTTGTTCACATGGAAAAGTGTTTGGTTGTATATGCCCTGTCTTGTATATGTTTGGTTCATGGTTGAACAACCGAGTATGAAGTTTAGACAATTGATGCATAAGAGGTGAACCTAGGGTTCCTAGACCAAAGAAAGGAAGTAGTAGTACCTGGTCCACATGATGCTCACGAGGCTGATTATTTTCATAGTATTTGGGTATGACACCCCCTCATATGTTAGAGCAAAAGGAAACCCCACTCAAACTGAGATATATGTTTAATGAACCACTCACACAAGTTTGTGACATATGTATATGTGATATTGGTCCATCCTTGACAAATAATGAATGTGTATGGCATACCAAGGAACTTAGCATGGTTTAATAGGTTGTTTTCTTGTTAGGTACATGCACAAGTATCATGTTAGGAGCTAATAATATACACGATGATGAAAACCTTGGTGGAAAGAACGTTTTTTGACCTTTGTTACTATCAAGTGATAGTTTTCTCCCATCTTGGGGAGGGACCCTTCATGTTAGGGTGAGCACCAACTTTGGATTTGGTTTGAGGTAACATGAAGAGGTCACTTATAAGATATTGATGAGCTAAGTGTAAGAGCACGTAGTATGATCATGAATCCATAGACCCATGTATGGCCATCTCTCAGGGGCATGAGGATATGTTTCCATGAAGGTAACCTACAATATGGGGCCAAACTGAAATAGGTAAGCTGTCATGTTTCCTGTGAAGGGGTGAAAGGTTATCTATTAGTTTCTAGAGAGATGATGGAGTTTTGGGTGAGGATTCAAGGAGCTATGAACTATGATAGAATCTTAAGTTAATACTAAGGTGAAGTAGGGATAATACAGATGGGAGTTGGAGTTGTCTGTTCCCTAAATGCACAAAACCATAGGGTCGGGAGATAACAACTACCTTTGCCGGAGGCCCATGGGTTAGGAGGTTGGCCATATTCATGAGTTCATGCGACCTAAGGGGTAAATGTGAGAGGCACTTCCTAGATGCATAAGGGTCAGATAATTCCAAAAGTATTGACACCCTAGAGACCTTGATGTAATGACTAAAGGATTGTACATAAGAGAGATGTTAAGACCCAAAGGTAACGAGAGAAGTCTTCCCATGGGTGTAGAGACAGAGTCGAGATGTTCATGGTGTGGAGTGAGGAGGAGTATTTTTCAACTTAGACTGGAAAGTGTAATGGTGATGTGTGGTGCACCATTTCTACTCTTGGAACAGGATGAACTTTGTATTTGGACTGCAGCCAAATACTACATTCGTCTTGTTATGGGTGTGAGAGATAGGACAAAACACATGCCATATACAAAGGATAAAGGTGATATGAGTTGGATCATTTCTATGATGTTTGAGGATAGAGGAAGTACCACACCTTTTGAGAGTATATTGTATAGAGGGAATGCAAGCACAAATGAACTAAGGTAACCATCATATGAGAACATACTTGTCAAGAGCAGTTTGGATCCTAAGAGTTGAAGCTTGGGTTTGGTAATCGAGATAAAGAGCTTGAAGTTTTCTTAACTCGGTTGGACTGAAACACAAGATGAGGATTATGAGTGGAATATATGAAGGTTTATGTCTTCACCATAATGTAGCATGTAAGGAAGCTTATGTGGTAATGAGATGTTCTCAACTGAATAGAACTCAGGAGTACAATTGTCTTGTATAGCCAAAAGAGAGAAATGTAAAAGGATGCTAGATGGACTATGTGACCATTAGAGGACTAGACCTATGTGTCTAACATTCAGATACAACCAAACTCATTGTTCAAGTTGGTGGTTACACATTTAGCCAACCCAGAGCTTGATGAAATAAAAGGACTGTTATAAGAACCTCAAATACACCTCTCAGGGAAGAAAGGTGGTGAAACCCACTACTAGAGTGTTTTAGGTTTTCTAGGGAGTCAACTTTGAGGAATCATGATGTGCAAGGAGTTCATGACTTTAAGTACACTATACCCCTAGTATTACCAAGACGGTTAAGGTTTGTAGTGGTACATTGAAGACCTAGATGAAGAAGGAGATATAGAGTTGCATGTGGCTAGTTGCCATACATGCCAGAGGGTGAAGGCCAAACACCAGCAACCCAGTGAGTTGCTATAGATAACGAGGAGTCCCCGAGGGGGGATGGGAGAAGATTACCATGAACTTTGTGGCGGGTCTCCCCTAGACCAAGAGAGTTCATGATGCAATATGGGTTATGGTAGATCACCTTACCAAGACGACACATTCCAATGTGATAGATCTGCTGGAACCATATATTTATGAGAGAGAGATGGTTCGACTGCACAATGATTCGAGTTCAATATCTTGAGCATGAACTCAAGTTCAATTCCATGTTATGGGAGTAGGTGCATGAAGAACTCAATACCAGTTTGAAGTTTAGAACAACATATCACCCCCTCACTGATGGGCAGTCAAGAGAGTATGATCCAGACCTTGGAAGGTCTAATTAGAGCATATGTGCTCGTTCAAGGTGATACATGGGAGAAGTTCCTGCCCCTAGTAGAGTTTGCTTGTTATGATAGACACCATAGACAATATCAGGATGTAAGAAGCTCTATAAGGGAGGAAGTGTCAGTCACCGCTTCATTAGGATGATGTAAATCAGAGGACCTTATGAAGGTTAGAGAAACCACAAGTGTATGTAGATGACATCGCTTTGATCGAGAAATGGCTGAGGAAGCCCAGGATCAATAGGAGTCGCATGATGATGAGAAGTAGACTAACATGCAGTTCACTGTAAGTGGAAATGTGTTATAAAAACCTGACCCCTTTGAGCTATAACTGAGAAAGATGAGTCCCCGATACATGTGTCCATTGAAGATGAATTGGTGGAGTTGCTTATGTTTAGCCTTACCCCTCAGGATAATATGATGTATGATGTGTTCCATACGTCTGATCTAGAGCACTATGTGATGTACCCGAGCCATGTGTTGAGCATTGAACCTATTGAACTGCAAGTGAGGCTGTCGTATCCTAAGTCAACTGTGAGAATTTTAGATACCAAGGTGAAATAACTCAGATGTAAGAATATGAGATTATAAAGGTTCTTTGGAAGCACCATGGAGAGGATGAAGCCACATGGGAGCCAATGATGAACATGGGAAAGTTTTATCCCGATTGTTTTTATGTTTGGTAGAATTTTGAGGGCAAAATTCCTATAAGAGGGGAAGGATGATACAACCCCAATTTTTGGGCTTGAATGATTTGAAATGCAATTTCTCCATTAAATGTATGAATATGGAATTTGTATTATTTATGTTCCTTGAATGAATTTCTGTGATAATAATCATTTTTTTATAAATGATTTTGTGGACCGTATTTAGTTAGTGAGCCCTAGAGGATAAAAAGGGAAAGAAAATTGAAGGAAATTGATAATGCATAAATAAGGAAAGAAATTGAAATAATAATGAAAATATGAGAAATAGGTGGAAAGATGTATGATTGAATCATCATGGATAATATTTCGAACCCACAAGGTTTATAATGGTAAAATGAATCCAAATAAAGAGAATAAAAGCATAGGAGAGAGAAAATATGTACAATATAGGATATTTTCAATGATAAATTGCTTATAAATAAAAGCATCTCATACTTTCGTGTTTAAGTCTCTAACTTCGCAAACAAGTAGTTTAAGTAATTATGGTCTTTCCTCTAAAATTTTAGATCAAAAGGATAAGTGTTTTAGGAGATATGATTTTTGTAATATTTTCTAAAGTGAAGAGGATTTATTTAAATGTCATGTTTTTTCCATTTAAGAAGAAATAATTGTTCGTGGCGCGTGGCAGATAGACATTGGATATAGAATCTAAAGGTGGTTGTACCTCTCACACTACTATTAGAAATAGGAAAGGAGGAATAGGGAAACAAGATTTCAACTTTGATTTCCTCGCGGACCGATGCATGAACATCTGTGACAACACTCCCTTTGTGATTAGAACTCCTTTCCAAGTTGATAGATCTCGAGATTGGATGGTTTTGGAAGATGATACCATATTTCCCCAATCCGCGAGGATGTCCACGCCTCGCCGAATACCCAGGATATAAAAGTGGGGTCTGAGATCTTGCTGCGAGGGCACAAAATCATTCGTAAGTTACCACAGGGCCCTTGGTAGTTTCCCCTAGTACCAGTTCATGGAATAGAGCCAGAATTTAATGGTGTTGCTCCTTCCCTGCCAGCAATGGTGGCTCTAGGAGATTTCTAGTTCCTCTCCGTTGGACGGATAATGGAGACCACCACTGAGTTCGCCCAGACCCAAAGATGGTGGTGGCACCTTCACCTTAGCCTCCAAAGCCCAAGAGCACAGAGTCAACCGTTGTGTTAAATTGTTCCAGATCCTAGTTCACGAACAACAGACGACTCGCGAGGTTGAAGAAGAGAACGTGCCACATTACCTGTTTTCCCCCAGCCTGGCTCTTGAGAGGAAAGGGTGAAATGGACATTTTGTCGGGTTTGCGGGTGACCGTGCTACGCCCATCGTGGTGCTAGGTGGCGTGCGACCATTGGTCTAGCCAGGATCAATTTGGACACAAGGATAATAAGAAAAAAATGGACCACATTGCTGACGTGGCATAATCCCATTAGGAGAGAGGTAATTATCTTATGAAATTCATATCTAATGATTGGTAGCTCGGATATGAACAAGTTATATATGATGATTGATCACAAAACATGTGACGTATCCATTAAAAATATAATTGAAACCTAATTTTGCTTACAATTCAAAAATTACTTAAAGTTGTCATCTTTAATAGTGTTATTAATGGAAAACCCTAATTTTGATATTAATGAGTTAGTAAAGTTCTTTGGATACTCTAAAGATAATATTAACTTGTTGTTAATGAAAGGAAGATTTAGATATAAAAAGATGATCTTTATGCATAATTGGCCTAATTTAGGGTTCTCTATACATGAATACAAATTAATGGGCCTAAAAACCCTAATTTTGATAATTATGTCTTTTAATGGTTTAAGTTGAGAAAATCCATGAATAAGATAGAGATATGTCATTTTAAAGCCAATTTGTGTAATTAGGAGTTTTTATGAGTAGAAAAGCTATTTCATGGTTTGTTGACCTAAAAAGGATAAAGAATGAGAAATTGATCTAAGAAACCTTAAGGAATCCTAATGAGACGTAGAAACCCTAGAAAGAATTCCCAAGTCAATAAAGTGAGTTCTTGATGAGTATGTAGTAAATAGGTTGTACATGCTTTTCAGGATTCAATTGTGCTTGTGAGATTGGCTTCATTGATTGATTGGACATCTAGTTGGATTTTGATATCTTGCTTCTTTTGACTCATAATCATGTATGTGGTTACGCTATGACTAATCACTCTAGTTTCACTGCGATTTCTGAAGTTTTATCAGTTTCTTAGAAATAACTGCTTTGGTGACTTTAATTTTATGGAATTGTAAAGTGACTATGACTATCACCATAAATATACGTGCATGATTAGCTCTGATCCTAGTCCTCCTCTGTAGCTTTGATGATGATGAGATGGATGACCTAGTACATGGCCTATCCTTGGGGTAGGATGATCAGTTTATCATGAGTCGATGTGTTGGCCTACCCTTGGGTAGGATCATATGA
The DNA here is from genome assembly GCA_963693085.1 of Alisma plantago-aquatica. Classification (NCBI taxonomy): domain Eukaryota; kingdom Viridiplantae; phylum Streptophyta; class Magnoliopsida; order Alismatales; family Alismataceae; genus Alisma; species Alisma plantago-aquatica. The sequence goes on from OY856412.1 coordinate 522,304,875, forward strand.
CTACACAACCCTAGGCCCTGGTCTACCTGTGAAGTAGGATCATAGGGGCTATTTGAGATCTACCATATGATGGAGGTAGTATCCATGTCCACTATAGGGACAACACAGAGGCAAGGATATGTAGGGATTGAGTAGTTATGTTCAATACGTAAAGTTTGATCAGTTAAGCAATAATTTGATTTTATTGCATTTTTAGAAATAGATGCAAAATTTTGGTTCCCCCACATACTACTATAATTCATTATACTGACTACTATTTTGTTTGTCGGCATTTTAGGTTTATCATAAAGTTGATATTCCTTTAAAGTGGCATTGTTGGAATACAACTTAATAAAGAATTGGAGGATTGTAGATAGATAGTTTCTTATCAGGGTAAAGTCCCTCAAATCATATATTTTTCACGGTATGTGAAAAGAAATTTTTTTATCCTATTTTAAGCTTAGTTGTGGTAGAATTTATTAATTTTTTTATTATTTACAAAACCATTGATCCTATATTGGGATAGAAACTCTAACTTCTTGGTTTTCCTTAATTGGGGGTCACCGGGAAGCCTACTCATTACATTTGGTATCAGAGCCTGGTTTACCATTTAATCTCTAATAATTATTAGATTTTACAAACTCTTTAGAACCCAAGGGAGTTATTAGAGGATTTTCCAATGATGGAGGTGTCTAGAAAAGGATCACGATTTGGGGGCTGGCAAGATTTTTCTCCGCCCCGCTAGTTGGTTTGTGAGGAATCCCATATTCTATGTGATTGTGGGCCAAAATCATAGGATTTGACTCAACATAAGATACCTATATATATTCTCTCATCTGTCTTCATCCCTTTTCTACCCCGTTCATTGAATATCTTTAAGAGATTAGGGTTTCTCTCTCTCCAGCACCCTCTTGAGTTCTGTGTATGTATAACAAGGAATTAAAAAATCCTCCACCAAATAATAAAAAGCATGTAAGAAAGATGTCATGGACATATGTTTTGATAAATAGAAACTCAGATTGAGTTTAAGCTACATGCTTAGTTTGCATGGCATGTGTTGTTGTGCCCTTGGTGACCTCTCAGGAGAACGCTAAGGTTAGTCCATCTTGTAGGAGGATGAGGAGAGAGTTATCCTTGGAGGGAGAAACCTCCAAGATGAGGAAGAGACATGACATATCCTTTAAGGAAGATGCTCAACCCAAAACCTTAAGTGGTGGATAGAGAAAGATAAGACACAATGAGTTGGATATCATAGTTCACCATACATGCACATACGTGGGTTAGACATGCATGTTGTACATAGAGGTTTTGAGTATCCATGAGAAATGTGAACGATGTTTGGTAGTTTGACCCTGGTGCCTTTTGGTGACCCGACCTTGAGTGGTCGTGTCTGTTGATGGTGCGAGATTGCTACCTCATTGAGAAGGTTAGTTGTGACCATATAGGAACCCTAACAAGTATATATGTTTAGAAAGGAGGCATGCACCTACATAGAAAAAAGTGGAAGAAAGGATGGTAGTAGGTTTTAGAACTAGGCCAGAAGGGTTATACCTGATAGTTTATGAGATAGGCATGCAACACTTTGGACGATCTTGGACAGACATAAGTTTTAATAGTATGTTTCACCCAGGTGGGGATAGATGTGTATCCTTAAGAGCTTGACCCATCTTCTCCAGTGGTAGGACCAGTTATAGGGTTTTCTCTAAAGAGTGAGAGAAAGAGAGCAAGACCTGATGAAGAAGGTTGGAAACCTAGACTCTAAGAAATGAGGAATCATGAGAAGTTGGGTATGATATGGCCTAGAATAGACGACCCTAAGAAGATGCATGTGGTTGCCTCATACACGATCCTTAGAGGCTTGTCTTACCTTTGTTTCCTTTAGAGGGACCAAACCCGAGAAAGAGAAAGTGGCTTCTTGAACCGATGTACAGATGATACAAGTGCCTACCTTTTAGGTGTTGGAAGGAGAGCTCCATAGATCCTAAAGGGGTATGGTAACAAGTTGTGAGGCCTAGCACCCAGTTGGTTTTCCTAGTATAGGACGCTAAAGGTTGATCATGTGGAAGAGTGTTAGGATGTATATGCCCTATCTTGTATATGTTTGGTGCATGGTTGAACATCTGAGTATGTAGTTTAGACAGTTGATGCATAAGAGGTGAACATGGGGTTCCTAGACCAAAGAGGGGAAGTAGTAGTACCTGATGCACATGATGCTCACGAGGCTGATTGTGTTCATAGTATTTCAATATGACACCACCTCATGTGTTATAGAAAAAGGAAACCCCACTCGAATTGAGATATATGTTTGATGAACCAATCACACAAGTTGGTGACATATGTTTATGTGTTATTGGTTCATCCTTGACGAATAATGAATACGAATGACATACCAAGGAACTTAGCATGGTTTAGTAGGTTGTCTTCTGATTAGATACATGCATAAGTATCATGTTAGGAGGAAATCATTTACATGATGATGTAAACATTGGAGGTAAGAACATTTTGTGAACTTTGTTACTATCAAGTGATAGTTTTCTCCCATCCTGGGGAGGGACCCTTCATGTTAGGGTGAGCATCAGCTTTTGATTAGGTTTGAGGTAACCTGAAGAGGTCACTTATAAGAGCTTGATGAGCTAAGTGTAAGAGCACGTAGTATGATCACGAATCCATAGACCCATGTGTGACCATCTCTCACGGGCATGAGGATATGTTGCCATGGAGGTAACCTACAGTATGGGGCCAGACAAAGATAGGTAGGCCACCATGTTTCCCGTGAAGGGGTGAAAGGTTATCTATGAGTGCCCAGAGAGATGATGGAGTTTTGGGTGATGATTCAAGGAGCTACAAACTATGATAGAATACTAAGTCAATACTAAGTTCAAGTAAGGATAAGACTGATGGGAGTAGGAGTTGTCTGTTCCCTGAATGCATAAGACTATAGGGTTTGGAGATAACAACTACCTTTTCCCGAGGCCCATTGGTTAGGAGGTTGGCCATCTTCATGAGTTCATGGGGCCTAAGTGGTAAATGTGAGAGGCACTCCCTTGATGCATAAGGGTTAGATCACCCCAAAAGTACAGGAACCCTAGAGACCTTGAGGTAATGACTAAAGGATTGTACATAAGAGAGATGTTAAGACCCAAAGGTGATGGGAAAAGTCATCCCATGGGCGTAGACATAGAGTTGAGATGTTCATGGTGTGGAGTGAGGAGAAGTATGTTTCAACTTAGACTAGAAAGTGTAATGGCGATGTGTGGTGCACCATCTCTACTCTTAGAATGAGATCAACTCTATATTTGGACTGCAACCAAATGCTTATTTTCTCTTGTTATGGGTGTGAGAGATAGGACAAAACACATGCCATATGCCAATGATAAAGGTTATATGAGTTGAATCATTTCTATGATGTTGGAGGATAGAGAAAGTACCACACCTTTTGAGAGTATATTGGATACAGGGTATCCAAGCATAGATGAACTAAGGTAACCATCATATGAGAACGTACATGTCAAGAGTAGTTTGGATCCTAAGATTTGCAGCTTGAGTTTGGTAATCGAGATAATGAGCTCAAAGTTTTCTTGACTTGGTTAGACTTAAACCCGAGATGAGGATGATGAGTGGAGTATATGAAGGTTTATGTCTTCACCATAACCTAGAACATAAGTAAGCTTATGTTGTAACAAGATGTTCTCAGCTGAATACAACTCAGGTGTACAATTGTCTTGTTTAGCGAGAAGAGAGAGTTTTAAGAGGTTTCCATATGGAATCTATGACCATTAGAGGACTAGACCTATGTGGCTAACATTCAGATATAACCAGACTCATTGGTCAAGTTGGTGGTTACCCAATTAGCCAATCCAAAGCTTGATGAGATAAAATGACTATTATAAAAACCTCAGATACACCTCTTATGTAAAGAAGGTGGTGAAAACCACTACTAGAGTGTTATAAGGTTTCTGGGGAGTCAACCTTGAGGAATCATGACGTGCAAGGAGCTCATGATTTTAAGTACACCATACCCCTAGTATTACTAAGATGGTTAAGGTTTGTAGTGGTACCTTGAAGACTTGGATGAAGAAGGAGATATAGAGTTGCATGTGGCTATGTTCCATATATACATGCCAGAGGGTGAAGGCCGAACACCAGTAACATAATGAGTTGCTACAGATAATGAGGAGTCCCCGAGGGGGGATGGGAGTAGATCACCATGAACTTTGTGGTGGGTCTCCCCTGGACCAAGAGAGGTCATGATGTAATATGGGTTATGGTAGATCGCCTTACCAAGATGATACATTCTAGTGTGATAGATCTGCTTGAACAATATATTTATGAGAGAGAGATGGTTCAACTGCACAGTGATCTGAGTTCAATATCTTGAGCATGAACTCAAGTTCACTTCCATGTTGTGGGAGCAGGTGCATGAAGAACTCGATACCAGTTTGAAGTTTAGCATAGCATATCAACCCCTGAATAATGGAAAGTCAAGAGAGTATGATCTAGACATTAGAAGGTCTGATGAGAGCATATGTACTCATTCAGGGTGATATAGGGGAGTAGTTCCTGCCCCTAGTAGAGTTTGCTTGTTATGATAGCAACAATAGCCAGTATTTGGATGTAAGAAGCTATGTAAGGGAGGCTGTGTCGGTCACTACTTCATTAGAATGATGTCAGTGAGAGGACCTTGTGAAGGTCAGAGAAACCACAAGTGTATGCAAATAATGTCTCTTTGATCAAGCAATGGCTAAGGAAGCCAAGCATCAACAAGAGTTGTGTGCTGATGCAAAGCTGACTGACATGTAGTTCACTATGAGTGGATATGTGTTATGAAAACCTGACCCCTCGGAGCTATAGCTAAGAAAGTTGAGTCACCAATACATGGGTCCATTAAAGATGGATTGGTGGAGTTGCTTATGTTTAGCCTCACCCCTCAGGATAGTACGATGTATGATTTGTTCCATACATCTGATCTAGAGCACTATGTGATGTACCCGAGCCACGTGTTGAGCATTAAACCTATTAAACTCCAAGGGAGGTTGCCATATCATGAGTCACTTGTGAGAATTCTAGATACCAAGGTGAAAGAACTCAGATGTAAGAATATGAGATGATAAAGGTTTATTGGAAGCACCATGGAGAGGATGAAGCCACATGTGAGCCAATGATGGACATGGGAAAGTTTTATCCTGATTGTTTGTATGTTCGGTAGAATTTTGAGGAAAAAATTCCTATAAGAGGGGAAGGATGATACAACCCCAATTTTTGGGCTTGAATGGCTTGAAATGCAATTTCTCCATTAAATGTATGAATATGGAATTTGTATGATTAATGTGCCTTGAATGGATCTCTCTGATAATAATCCTTTTTGGATAAATGATTTCGTGAACCCTATTAATTTAGTGGGCCTAAGAGGATAAAAAGAGAAAGAAAATTTAAGGAAATCAAATAACGCATAAATAAGGAAAGAATTTGAAATAATAATGAAAATATGAGAAATAGGTGGAAAGATGTATGATTGAATCATCATGGATGAGATTTAGAATCCACAAGGTTTCTAAAGGTTAAAGGAATCCAAATAAAGAGAATAAAAGCATAGGAAAGAGAAAATATGTATAAAATATGCCTTTTTAAGTGATAACTTACTTATAAAGAAAAGTCTTTTTTACTTTTTAGTTTAAGTCCCAAACTTGGCAGAAAAGTAGCTTAAGTCATTATGGACTATTCCTCTAAAAATTGGGATCAAACAGATAAGTGGTTTAGGAGATATTATTTTGTAATATTTCCAAAAGTGAAGAGGATTTATTTAAATTTCATGTTTTTTCCCTATAAGTAGAAATCATTGTTCTTGGCATGCAGTTGATAGCCATTGGATCTAGAATCCAACAATGGTTGTACTTTGCACACTATGATTAAAACATGAAAGGCGGAACATGGAAATGGGATTTCAAGTCTGACTTCCTCAATGACTGATGCATGAGCATCTATGAGAGAACTCCCATTGTGATTAGAACTGCTTTTTGAGTTGATTGATCCCAAGATTGGATGGTTTTGGAAGATGATAGCGTGTTTCCCCAATCTGTGGGGATCTCCACACCTATCTGGATATCCATGCTATAAAAGGGGGGTCTGAGATCTTTTCGTGAGGGCACAAAATTAGTCGTAAGGGGCCGCAAGGCCCTTGGTAGTTCCCCTGGTGCCAATTTGTTGAACATAGCTGGAATTTCATGGTGTTGCTCCTACCCTTCCAGCAATGGTGGCTCTAGGATATTTCTAGTTCCTCACCGTTGGATGGATAATGGAGACCACTAGTGAGTTTGCCCTGACCCAGCGATGCTGGTGGCACCTTCAACTTAGCCTCCAACACCCTAGAGCCCATAGTCAACTGTTGTGTTGACTCATCCCAGAGCCTGGTTGACAAACAACAGATAGCTCATGAGGTTGAAGAAGAGAAAGTGTCAAATTACTTGTTTGCCCCCGACCTTGCTCTTGAGAGGAAAGGGTGAAATGGAATTTCTGTCGGGTATGTGGGAGACCAATCCACACCCAGCATGGTGCTAGGTGGCGGGTGATCATTAGTCCAATTGAGATCAGTGTGTACCCAAGGATAATAAGAAAAAATACAGGCCATGTTGTTGATGTGGTGGCGTCCCATTGGTCTAGAGGTAATTATATTATGAAATTCATATATAATGATTGGTAGCTCAAATATGAACAAGTTATATATGAAAATTGATCAGAAAAAATATGGGGAATCCATTAAAAATATAATTGAAACCTCATTCTGCTTGTAATTCAAAAAGTATTTAAAGATGTCATCTTTAATGGTGTTATTATTGGAAAACCCTAATTGTGACGTCCGCGAATTTTCGAAAACTAAATCTGATGTGTGACGTCCAAATTGAAACCCTCACCTCAGCGAGAATCCCAATTTAAACACCACACACTAGGCTAAGAAAGAGAAAATCAAGGGAGTCAGAAGGAAACAATCAGTAGTACATGTACATGAACAATAATAAAACCATACACACATGTTCACCATTCAGCATATAATTACAACATGAATTGTTACAACATTTGATATTACATATTGAACAAAAAACTTAAACATATACATGTACTACCACTCAACTACATGATTTTAAGACAATAGGTCCACCTGTACATCAGCTCGCCACACAACTCTCACTATCCTGGATCTTCAAGAGCATAACCACAACCTAAACAAAAGATTACATGCAGTACACATCAGCACAATATTCAAGAATATTGTACTGAGTACGCCTACATGCCTTTTATATACCTCTCATCATATCTTGGCAATAATATAAAACTAATATACTTGGAAGTAATAGAAGAATATAAGAAAAGAATATACTTGCACAAAGATATTCATTAGCAAAAGAGAACACATATTTTAAGCACATTTTCCATTATATATCCATGCATTTGCCACCTTAGGGAATAATGCATCATCTCTGCTACCAAAGAGAATGAGATGTAAGGCCTTATGATCTACTACCAAAGAGTTAGATCATTGCACAATGTGATCTGCTACCAAAGAGAATGATCACTTTCCAGCACTATGCTACCAAAGAGAAATAGTGCTTTCATATAATGGAACAGATATATTATGTTTGATGTGTTCATAGCAATAAGTATGGAGAATCATGCAACATATCATACAAGAACAATCATTTCATCCAATATCATATGCCAAGTATTTTACTACAAATATAACACAAGCATATTGTATAATAAGCCAAGTAAGAGGTAATTGTGTACCGACATCCTAATCACATATTCCTCATGTCAACTATGTATCTCAGGTCAAACCATGATAAAGATAAGATCACATACGATCATCAAGTTCTCATCTTAACTAACCCTAGTCGTGTTCATTATAGGGTTTCACTTAGATCATTATGATATGTACATTATTACTTATCTTATCTTCATGCTTATGTAGGATTTATGTTACTGATGTTATGTTCCAGATAAGGATACATAATCTGATGATCAAGTTATGTATCATATTTTATATATATTAAACCTAGGTTGCATGTATTATACAAAATAAGGTTTCATCCCACGTAATAAGGGTCATCTTCATGTAACATGAATTTCATGCATAAAACTAATCTCAGGTTTACATATTATTTTCCTGTTACTGATATGAGAATTTTCTGTGATTTTCATCATTTATTGAGCATGCATGTATTTATTACATTTTATTAAGGGTTATTAGCCCTAAACGGCCATATGAGGTATTTTATATAATCTCATGCATCAACATTATAATCTCTGATCTCAGATACATTATGAACATGATTATAGATTCAGTAACATATTCTCATAATTTTAGGCCATCATTTGTTATTTATAACAAATGATATAATCAATATGCATCTTACTTAAAATTCTTGAAATTCGTGCATCAAAAGCCTGATATCATGATTGCATGTTGTTTTAATAATTTTTCTTACATTTTGATACCTTGTTTGTAATTTTCTGATAAATAAGTTAAATTCTATGAACTAGACAAGATCTGGACATTATTGGATTTCTTACCTTTTTAGGCCAATGAGAGCCTGCCACGTGGGCACTTAGGGTTGTGGCTCCTTTGCTTCATCTTACTAGAGTCCTTCCAGTTCAGGGTTGGTTTGAACTGGGTCTGCCTCCTCTCTTTTCTAGTCCACGTGAAATTGGCCTACAACTGAACCAACGCTCCCTTTCTTTCATTCTCGCAAGTGTGCGTGAGAGCTGGTCTGTGCGCTCATCCGCTGCCGCATGGCTTCTGCCAGCTTCTCCAACATCAGTGCTATAGGTGCCTCCTCCGACAATCTCCCCTAATCCATCTCCAACGGCTTCATAGTAGCAGCACCAGCCCCAGATCTCTGTCTATGTTGGCTTGCCGCCGTGGATTGCTGCTGAAGGCTCCTCCTCCGTGTCTAAGGCTCAGGCGTCACCACCATGGGACTCTGCTCCAGCTTGCTATGGGAAGTGATTTCTTGCTCCTTATGAGTCCCCCCGCCTGGACGCCACTACAAAAAAAATAGTCTTTAACTATAAAAAAAATTGTAGCGAAAATCCCATATTTTATAGCTAAAGGCTTTAACTACATATTTCTTTACACATACAAATTGTAGTATATGCTCGTATAGCTAAAGCCTTTAACTATATTTTTCAAATATGTAGTTAGATAATCCATTCGCTACAAATTTTATATGTATCCAGATGCGTAGCTAGATATTGTCCTTACATATTTAAATATAAGTATAATTATAGATAAATGTATGACTACAATTGCATATATAGTCAGTATGTAGCAAAAACATGAAGTTAATACATTTTATATGAAGTTAATGTGTAGGGAAAGGTGACAATTACTACACACACAGATATATACATACACACACACACACATATATATATAAATAAATAAATCAATAAATAAATAAATATATATATATATATATAATTGTAGTAGTTAGGCCAAGTTATGCTCATTATGCCAACAATCTTACTTTCATTTATATTAAAATGTCAAATGTACACGGGGAGGACATATACCTTCCCCTATTACACAATGTGCACTACTTTAACTCTCTAGGAACCCTTCTTATGGAAGATAAGAGAAGGGCTTCTAATAAACCATGTAGAAGAAGGCTCTTTATATCCTTTATTTTCAGCTGTCAATACACCAGATAAAGTGCATGTTAACTCTAGTCGCTCTTCGAGATGCTTGGGTCCGTGAAACAGCCTTAGAGCAGTAGGTTCTGATGATGTGGGGTTGAAAGCAGAAGTCAAAGTGGCCATTGCTAAAGCCCTTTGAGTGGTTCCATTGCGACTTGAGTCCCTATTTCTGTCTGGAGTTTCCTTATTGTGACCCATCAAGACAAATAACATCAGGAGTTTCTTTGTAGACAAATTTCCAAGTTCAATTAGTTGCCTTGCTGTTATTTTCTTGCTGTTATAGGTTTGTTTCCCAGCAAGAGAACCAGAAGACCGAAGTCCCAATACCTTTGCATGTTTTATAGTAGCACCAAGATTTAGAAATCCTTCAGTTTTTGTGGCCCACTGTTGGTGATCAACAATGCTTGAACTCCTTTGACATTGATGATCCTGATTGCAACAAAAAAAGGTCAAGAACCTAACAAAGTGGCAACAATATCAACTTGGATAACCATCCATTTAGACATTTGGGTAGAAAGTTACCTCATTGTGTGCATGTAGCAAAATAGGGCTTTCGGACATTGGAGAAAACCCAAGGACTTGTAATCCTAGCTCCCTAAAATAATGAGCACCTGTTGAGGCCACGAGACGGAAGCTGTTTGGTGGTCCATGGTTCAATATCCATAACCTCAACATCAAAACAAGGACTGATTACACATCATTTGTTCAATCCGTTTGGTTCAACAACAATCTTCCCAGCACGGTGGTCATCCACATATTCGAATACCCTGAATTCCAAATAGACTGAATAGGGTGAAGGAGAGCTAAAAGAACAAGATTCAAAGAATGTATGTAAATAAATGAAATAAACCAATATAGATGCAACAATCCTATGTAAAATACATGTCAGTGTGGGGGTGGTTTTTAAGGATACAAAGGCAATGTTTTAATGTGTCAACTCCAAACTAATGTATCTACCTCGGGCAGCAGACTTTTTTCTTACATAAATAGAGAATAAACTGGAGTAATGACAAATATCATTTGAAGACAAGAAGTCCATTAGCAATAGTGTTTACTTGGAGAGTTGAAGCTGCAAAAGCTAGTTTCCACACAACATATGAATGTTTGAAATGGGATAAACACCAATACAACTCAGATGGATTATCAAAAGACATAAACTGATACCTCAATAGAGATTAACAACACTATAGTTCTGGAACATTATAGATGTAACCCAATCACTCATGCTGTAAGCTTAACTGCTATGTACCACATGGCAACCTAAGTATAAGAACACTAGGATGAAAGTTCATACCTTTTCTAGTGTAAAGTGTTCTTGAATGGGAGCAACATCACCTAGTAAGAAGCAGAGCAGATGCAAATGTCACACCTGAAAAACACATGTGGAATTACTTTAAGTCAGAAACATATTGTAGGTTTGCTTAGCATTACCTTGAACAAAGAAATGTTGAGTTGAAAGACAGATTCCCTGCATCAAGAACAAATAAGCATATCATATTCTTCAATAGTTTGTTACCATCTCAAAGACAATGAACATATCCTATTCTTCAACAAAAAATAGGTAGTTGAATCATACATACTATGCTACACACCATAGTGCATATCCACAATTTTTATATGGTCGTTTGGATAGTTCATAGATTCATATAGGAACATACATTTCAAAATATTGAAAAACTAGTTTAATAAATTAGCTACAGTAGGAAGTGATCTACATATAATTGGACAACTTGAACCTTCTAGTGGCCTTTACAGTTATCCCCACAACACACTATTTTCAACATATATAGCCCATCACTGATTAGTCCTAAAAGGTAGTCTGCTCCTAATACAACTAGTTTAGGCTTTATGGCCACTACCTTCTAACTAAAAAAGAAGTGGTCCTCAGTGGCCTTAATAACTATGGGATCAGAGTCTAACAATACCTGACAAAAGGTGGAGTGACGAGAGATGCTCAATAATAGTCCTACATGTATTACATAGCAAAATGTGCCCCAAGATGCTCAAATGGAACCAATAGAATAGAACTTGTATGCATCTTCAATAGGAAAAATTTTAGGAGAAACCCACCAAAAACCAATCTATTGAACTGGAAACTCAATTATCCATTTTAAGAATTAGTGACTCGACCACTCTTCAGTCAATGATAATGGCATGCAAAGCTAAACAACAACTGAAAAAAGGAAGAAAACATTTGCTAAAATATCAAAGATAAGATAATATCATTTTGATATGGCAAGAAGAAAGTATAAAATGTCTTGTATTTATTTATTATATATCATTTAATGGTAGAGTTGGATTCCCCTTTCTCTTGTTGGTCTCTACTTGCAGAGAAATCTTTCCAACAAATTTGGATTTCCTTACATCATCACGATGATTTTTTGTTTGACCTATTATTTGTGCATGACATGAGATGATTTGGGTGGACTTTAGAGAAATTGTTACACATCTTCATACGTCACTCTCTAAATTCTTTCCCCCTCTCTAGTTTGTATGGTTTACCCTTTTCATTATCAAAAGCATCTTTAGAACACCATAACAAAGCCCATCAAACCTAGCAGGTCATATCATCGACCTCAATTCCTAGAATCTCATAAGATATCAACTGTTGAAACTCAAAATCCCATAAGAAAAATGACAAAAGTCTCAAAACCATAATCACTACAGAGAACTAAAATCTCAAATCCACATTCACTATAAAGAACTAAAATCCCAAAGAAACAATTAGTGTAGATAACTAATATCCCAATGACACAATCACTATATAAAACTAAAACCCAATGTTAGAAGCCCCTACAAAAATCTTGCAAAGGAAGGAAACCAACTATTTGGTTCACTATATTGTAAACTAATATCACAATGGCACAATCACTAAGAACTTTCATTGGGGTTTTATTTAGTTCAATATATAGTAAAATAAAAGGTTCATGACTTTGCAACAATTGGTTCTACTAAAAACATCCATAAAGTACTAGTTGTCCACGTAGCTTAAACAAAGTAGTGATGGCTCTCCAAGTACTTTAAAATGGTAGTCATGCATTCTTATATCATGTTGGATTAATATAATGATTTTTCATTTTACTTTCATCTATACATCCTGTCTGTCATACAGAATAAAAGAACAATGTTGTCAAATATGATCTTGTACCTTATTTGTATGCTACAGCAGGCCAAGCTTAGCCTTCACCATTTCTTTTCACTAGATACCAAAATAATCCCAAAAGATACACAATCAAGACATCAACATATTCTGCACTAGAAGAAACAAATTAGAACCTTGCGTCTACATCAGAGCATTCAACCAACAGACTAGCTCATCACTTTTACTAAACCTTTGTATAGGCCGCCACCTAAGATCATGGCGATGGCAATGAAAACCTACAACATGTATGGAGAAAAATTGATTGTTACACTATGTAGGCAAGAAAATAGTCAAGGTTTAACATAACAACACCAGTGGCACAGGTCATATACCTTGTAGCCTTGAAGCCCATAGAGACCGGTGGTTGAAGCATTCGCTAGATACCACTTGCCCTTGTTTTTTATTAGAGGCCACATGAGTCCCCAAGAACAATAGCTCCAAGCAGAATAGATATGTTGATGATGTATGGGTAGATCATACCAACACCAACACAAGTGGCTGAAAAATTGAAGCAGAACCTGCACGGGAGTCACTGAGTCAAAGATGGTTAGTCCATTGACACAAATATTAATCCAACCAAATACATTACTGCAGATTAACAAACGCCCTTCACTATTTCACTATTTCACTATTTCAATGAATCCAACAAAATGGAAAATGTACCTATATTGTTTGGCTTAAGGCAGAATGTGGGGAAGTTAATGAAACAACAATCATCTCCCCCAGTGAAAAACCACTGGACGAATCCCCAGAGGAAGCTCAAAGAGAAAAACTATCCCATCTTTCTCACTTGTTTCCCTTAGAGGCAGAGATAACAAAGAAAAAATTAGTATAGAACCATACATCACAGAGTCAATGACATATTGATGGATAGATACACAATGCAAAGTAGCAAAAAGCTAGAAAGCATGGTCAATTTGTCAAACAACATCCTCAACATGAATTGATTCAGGTGTAGACTAGAAAATTCTGAAAATGATGGTATAGAGTGGATTGATTACTTGACTAACTTGGATCCTTGAGGAGTGTGGAAGCCATTGATGAGGTGTGTTGTGGTGGTTCCACTAGGATAGATCAACTTGTAGTCAATGATCATGATCTGCAAACATGAGAGTAGAAAAGATCCATAGAGAAAAGTAAGGCAGTGCCATGACAACCAAGTTACAATGAATTACAGATTTACATGCATGTCGACTGAAATCCATTAGAATTTGCGACGTCACGATTGCTAGTGACAGAAATCAACATGCTCAGAATACTCAACCATAATAAAGTTACATATAAAAGGGTTGTTAGCTTATAATGACAAATCGTCGGAGTAAAGGGCTTTCAGTTACGTTGGCAAGTGGCGTGAGTCTTGTAAGTGCAATGCACATTACTATGAGTCTTAGAAGTGACTCTATTACCTATTACTGAAATGGAAACCAACATCTCGCCTATCATTGTGGGAAATGATCTGCAGAGAATGAAGTCTATGAAGGAAGAAAAGTTGAGCCAAAATCACCTCCTTCCCCTGTAGATGTGGTTTCTAACAAAGTTGTTGTCACTGAAGTGGAAAAGGTGAGAAAGGATATTAATGTTGATGACCTACATGCACTAAACTTAAATGTTTTTAAGTTCAAACCTGATGAATCCACATTCACCTAACATACAAGTTAATTCTCACACAATTTGTGAATAGTAAGCTTGTAATTATGATCTTAAGTATAAGGGTGAGCATGATGGAAACAAGTAGAAGTTCCAGATGTCAAAGCCTGTGTGCATATAATGAATTGAAATACTTGGTGAAATAAAGTAGGGGGAAATTAAGCCAGAAACTGGTTTAAAATAAATACATTGTCATCCTTCATTGCATCCTCAAAGGCAGAGCATACTACCAGGCCCAATTAATGTTATTCCCATGTACAATTTCTATGAGGAGCCAAATATTCAATACCAACTTCAGATCCAGATAGCGAGTTTAGAACATGAGTCAACAACCTCATATGGGATATTAAATAAGATATGGACGAGCATCTAACACAATTCCACCCTCAATGACGAAAGATCCTTTAACTTGAGCCTGGTAAGATAAACTACACTCTAGTTATTCCTTTTATTTCCCTACAATTTGCTACAAAATGATATGAATACTTTGCAAGAGGACACGGTTATGAGGCAAATTTGTTGACCATGCAACTGAAAAGGAACTAAGGCACCTCTGCGACCTAAAAATGAAGAGTATCCCCATCCTGAGTTGGACAGGAAATACTAACCTGCAAACTCCATCATCATTTTATTACCAGCATTAGTCTGGTCACCATCAACTAAACAGAGTGGAAATCCATCTCCTACTATTGTTTTAAAATAAAGTTAGGAACCTGAATAGAAGATAATACCTGCATCAGGATCAAATAAGAGACTAGCTCAATACTTAACTATCGGCAAGCATATTAGCATACAAAATACAACCGATCAACAAAAGTGATCTTCTAATTATCAACTTGTTTTGGATACCAAAAAAATTGACTTTTCATGTAAACATGAGCATATGGGATTCTTTCTTTAGAATTCTAACAAGTGGAAATCCACCACCTACTATTGTTTTCATGCTAGGATGTAGTTCTTATTAGAGCATAGTGGTTGTGCTTTACATGAATAAAGAGGTTTGTGAGGTTCAATTGATCTTTCTCATCACAGTTGATAGTAATATGGAGCCGTTGTAGCATCATACTGAAGTAATAAGGGTAGAAGATACCTGAAATAAGGAAATTGATTATGACATTGTCTAACTGTCTCAGTCATAGAAGAATGAATTCGTAATAACATGACTGAGACCACAAGATGCAATTTTTAAATAGGTGAAACAGACTCATTTTAAAATATAACTAATAAAACATAGGAGCAAGAAAATGCATATAAGTAGCATAAAAAATGTAGTGAGATTTTGAAGAAAATATTAAAATTTGGATGCCCTTACCAGAGACAATTTGTTAGTCAGCTTGTCTTCAAGAAAATGCCCTAAATATTCATTTCTCATACAACTTATCGATTTAAGAGCTATATAAAATGTAACAATATATATAAGGCCATATCAATCGAGACCAAACCAAAAGCACAGAATTCTACAAATGGGATGACACAGAACGCTACTGTTAGGTAAATATATTATGACTACCTAAAACATATTCCAACAAATACTAATGAGTGTCAATAAGGTTATGACTATTTAAGCTATATAAGATCGACTTAATTATAAATTACTCTAGTCTTAGTGAATCTTCAGATGAAAAATTTAAAACAAACAAGAAGGTGATTAGATTTGTTATTACCGTTATAAAAAAACAATAATGGGTTAGTATATGTTTAAGAAATATATCTGAAGAAATATATGTGTTTCTAGTGACTTGTAAAATGAAGAGAATTTCAAAGGACTGAAATAATATATATGGTATTAACTACTTTACAGAAATCTTTTCTAAAACGTTTTCATAAAGAAACCATCAAGAGAAACTCAGTCTTGTGGTTCTTTTGCAATAAAATTATCAAATCAAAAATATCTAAAGTATATAGAAGTCCTGAAGCATCAGTTATTATGTTGTCCAAGAAATGTCTCTATGCTACATTAAATGATCTCCAGACAATCAACAAAAAACTCATCTTATCAACTTGTAATATCATGTGTGAAATTGGTGGTTGTAGGGAAGATCAGTTAGGTCCATGTCAATATGACTACTTGTTGGGGAGGAAACATGTTTTTTTTCTCCTTTCAGTTTGGTTTTGTGCCCCGCATCACACACACACATTTGGCTATGACATCTATATATAATGGATAAATAATGCACGTATGGTCATGAGAAATTAGGCATTAATGAAATCCATAATTGAAATTATATCAAAGAAAACAAGGACAACCTATGTAAGTGATAAACCTATGTTAGTGTTCAACTAATCATGCATGTTGAGGAGAAAACATAAAGACAGAGCACCATGTTACTGTTTTTTCTAGGCGTCTCCTTTCTTCCAAGTCTTCACTCATCCTGGTGTTCATACTAATGCCCGCACCTGCTATAGCATAGACAATGAGGAAAAGAAACAAACATAAGCATATGAGATAGGCACAATGAGAATTGAAAGAAGAAGGAAAAGAAATAACAAAAATGTTGAATATGCAGTAGAAACTAAGCAACATTCAAGACCATTGGTGAAGGAAAACAATTTTAGTCAGATGAATCAATGGCAAAGAATCCAGCGAAGACACCTCATCATAGCCCTAGTGTTTCTCTCATTATGGCTATACATTCATCATACAGTAACATACAGAAGATCATAAGACTATCCTTCACAATATTACAACAATCACTACATCAGATTTCTCTCATTAGATACTCTTCATAGCATAAGATGAGACAAGGATAAATAAAGAAGCCTTTTGTCAACTTTTTGAATCACTAGAGAATAAAATTAGGCCATCATCCAGATAGTATCAAGAATGTATAACTTGTACACGTAATCAAGAAAACTCCTTTCAAGAAAGAATAAAATGCAAAGTCATATTCAGTTATTCATTGTGAATAGTGCAAACTATAACATATCTATTAGCATTCAAGCTGCATCTATCAGTAATATGGACTGGTTTTTAGCAAATAAAAAACTCCATGATAGACAAAGAACGATCATGTAATAGAGATGATTCAGAGAGAAGACCATCGAGAGAAACAAGGTAGCCTTGAAATCAAGCAACAAAATGCATACTACATCAATAACAAAAGAAAGTATCAACAGATATTTCTACCAATAAGATTTAGAAGCCATTTGCATTAGTAACTCTCTTAGTGAATGTATAGTTGATAAGGGAATGACTAATAGAGAAAAATCATCAAGATTATATAAAATATACCATTAACTCATTTCCCTGTTATGATAAAACATACCTACTATAAGATATTATAACAGTACATGTAAAATGTTATATCCCCCACTAACATATAAAAAATACCAATCTCACTTGGAAAAATATGATGCTTCCGCTATTGTAAAAAACATGGAGAAAGTTTGATGCTTCTTACCTTCCCTCACAAATGTAGGGGATCAATTTCTAATTCCAAAACTACTACAGGAAGCCTTTCTCTCTAGATCCATGTATCTAGATTGAGATTAGACTTGCATTTTCCTAAAATTTGGATCATTTTTAGTGGGAAATGGCCATTTAGAGATATCTGGATACAGAAAAACTCAAGATATTGAATGCATTGCTAAAACTGTCTTTAATGTGACTGTTTCAAACCCAAAAGAAACAATATGCTCATATTGGTGGGTGAAGAAAACCTTGTTGTAGAATGGAAACTTGACTTTTCTCCCATGGCATCTTGAATGAGTATAGTATCCCCAGAAATTCTCTCAATGACTTCAACAAATTCCAAAAACACTTCAAAATAAAATAAAAAGACTCATCATTGATAAAACACCATTACTGAATTAGAATCTCTTAGGATCTCTACATATCTATGCTCATATATTTGCAATGCAGATTTTGAATGATTACAAAATATAAGATTCTAAGAAATCAGTAGAAGGCTCTAAGTTTTTGATCCAAAAGGGCACAATTAGTGTTCCAATTGGACTGACTTTGAACAAGACGATAAACAAGTTTGAATGAACAACAAATCTTTCTAAGTATTGTACTGACTTTGGGTTGGGGTGGGATTGTAGGGGTCTAAATTGCTTGAGATCAATAAGCAAATTTAAAGTTTGCTAAGTATTGGGCATACACATAAATTGGAGTTGTATTGATCATTTTATACTTAATATTAGATTCAAAACCATTCAGTTATATACACCATAAAGGAACAAGAAACATTTGAGTTGTAAGCCATACCTATCTTATGATTTCAAGTCATTATGGCAACAAGTTGTTAATCCCCATGCCATCTAGAGCATGTTGACAATTCCAAATCTAGTATGAATGACACCCACAATCCAGTGATCCAGCTGCACGCATTGGCTGTGAGCCAGCAAAAGCTGTCTCATCTAACAAGGTCAGAAAGAGTAGTGCAAGCTTAACAGTTGAGGAATCAATATATTTAGCCAATGATGAAGAAACTGATGCCTTCCAGCCTAATGACTCTTCAAAAATAAGTAATACTGAATTAAAGCACATGAGGGACCTTTTTTGGTGTCTCAAGCTCCCTTATCTCTCTTTCCATGCTTCAGACACAGGCTCCATTACCTTATATATACTAGAAACATGAAAACACAATTAGGTAGAACTTGATTTTATTGTCACGTCCCTTACCTGATAAAGCACTCCAGAATAATGTTTGAAGTTACATTGCATTGTACATAGCATGCATATTCAAGGGGTAGTGATTGATACCTCCTATTGTTCCCTCGACAATCTATGAGAACATTGGTCTTTCGCAACAGATTCATCATGGGCATTGCAGCAACATGGTTCGATCCATATAAAGATGTCACATCCTACATATGAAAGCAAAGGCATATACACTATTTTATCACAAGAAGAAAAATGCCCAGGCATGGCATGGAGTCCAAACTTTCCATCATTTTCCATTTCACTATTGTTTATCAGGACAAAGGCATGGGCATCCCCACCTCTGCTTCCACTTGGGTTCCGAAAAGCATGGCAGGGACCTGAACGATAAATTGATC
Source organism: Alisma plantago-aquatica (assembly GCA_963693085.1). Taxonomy (NCBI): domain Eukaryota; kingdom Viridiplantae; phylum Streptophyta; class Magnoliopsida; order Alismatales; family Alismataceae; genus Alisma; species Alisma plantago-aquatica. The sequence goes on from OY856412.1 coordinate 522,324,337, forward strand.
CAAGCGTGATGTACTGGTAAAGAAATACAAACATGCTCTGAAATTGTTGAAAAAACAAAAGTTTCACTAGTAAAGAAATACAACCAAGCCTAATGTACTATCTTAAGACAATCTGACTTGGACCCCAATTCATTCTAGGTAAAAATATTCAATGAATGAGATATTGGTGGAATTATATTCAATGACAATATTTATAAGCTTGACCATGACCATGAGACGTGATTCAAGCAGAATATCATGTACTATTGTAACACCACCATGACCTACACTAGAGAATATCATGTACTAGTTGTAAATAATACAAAGAGCCAACAAAAACATCACATGCATCGTTGCATACTAGAGAACATCACATACATAAGTGTGAAATGAAACCTTGCCATAAAAGAGGTCTAAATGTTAACCAATACTATAGAATATTCATATCACATTCTTATGTAGCAAGAGAAATGGAAAATAATGTTGTAATGGTGGTTCGGATGACAATCCTTTCTATATCGAATGAATTGACAAGCTTTACATCAAACAAAAACTTTATTCTAAACCTATAGAAAAGTGAAAAAATAGCATCTACATAATTTTGAAGGAACTTTTATTGTTTGCCTCACTTGCCTCGCTCCAAGCATTTTACCTATAATAACAAAAATAATTATCTAAAACCATTATATATACATGTTACACTTATAGCACATTGAAAGAAAAAAATTACCGAACAATGAGTAGCTTCTTTGGCCAAGCTATTATTGACCCGATTGCATCTTCAATGATTTGATAATTGTCAAATGATCTAACCAGTTGCTCTTCAGGTTTAATTGCCACACCAATGCAAACAACAACAAATGCAGACCCTAACTTTCCTCCTCCTATTAGAAGGTCAGGATTCATGCCTATCACTTGTCCTTGAGCTACAATTGACGTTCCATCATCGAAACTTAACAACCTCACGACCAATAAGTTGTACGGATTACAATGTAAAATTTTAGACATCAAGAATCAAAGTTATTAGGAGTTTTGTTTTGTTTAATAACCCGTCTTTCTGTAATGGTGGTTCGACTACATGACTTTTGTGGCATGGGTGTTCCTTCATTCCTAGTTGTTTCCATATTCTACAATACAAAACACTTATGAAATAAATAAAATCATAAGTTATAATTATTACTAAAAATTTGAATAATTACTTGATTTGCTTGAAATGGAACACTCCTGCTTGAATTTCCCAAAATTATTGCTTCGAGATGTTCTTGTCTTTTTTTTCAGATCTGACAATTCTATTTTTTGTGACTCGCATATGTGTTGTAGGTCTTTGACTGTACCTTCAAAACCCTCAACATATTCCTGACTAAACTCATTAGTCTCATGGTTCACACGAGCCTTCTTTACACCCAATATCTGATCAACAATTTCATCTTCATCAAGATTTGCATCATTGTTTTCAACTGCTGATTGTAACTTGTCCTACAACAGTAACCATAATGATGATAAAAATTTGAGAAAATAAAGTCAAATATGTCATGAATAATTTTATACTTACAATTAGTTCAGCTAATTTTGCATCTACAGGAGTACCGTCCTTCTTCTTATGGGTAGCAACAAACAACTGCAATCGACTTACGGGAACCCCTTTATTCTTTTGTTGCAACTGTTATTAAAACACAAATAAAGTATAAGTAAAGTGTGAATGTGTTATGATATTATTATCATTATGTGGCAAATCACTCACATTCTCTCTCACACAAGCATAGGGCATCGACCCCGATGTATGTCGTGTGGTAACAAACTTTCTACTCATACTATTATTTGCACTCCGTAATTGTAGTTCATGAACATTAACCTTATCACCAATGAAAACTAAGAGAAGACATCATATATAACTAATTATCTTACCTTTCCGTCATTAGAGTCCCGGAAATTCACAAGAAAAGCCCACTGTAATGGGTCAACACGGGAAGGACAATCATTAAGTCTGTCTATTTTGTCTTTGTGGTGCATATAATTTTTTCTTTTGATTTTAGATTTGAAGTTTCTCCAACAATCCCTAACTGTGCATAGAATCGATTTCTTTCCCTTTGAGTCGATAGTAAATTTCTTTTGTTAAATGAAAAATAGAATGAATATAACAAATATACACTTCAATAACACTTTACTAAAATATATTACCAAGACATAATTCCATATTTTAGTTTTCTTTCCAGCTGGTACTTGTCGCCAATCCAAGCAATCCAAGGGTTCCAGTTGTGAATTTCTAGCAATTGTTCCCAAAAAAGAAGACAAGTCATTTTGATGAGGTCCAATTGGTTCTCCATTTTCATCCAATGTGATTGGTAATTTAGCATGCCCTGTCTTACTCCGTAATCGAAGACACTTAGAATAGCCTCGTTTTTTATTATACACAGCACCACCGAAAAATTTAAAACAATATGATGCAATTATTTTTATAATATACATTTAAATGCTAAAATAATAATTGGTGTAAATTGTTGATTAGAAACTTATGTACCTTCATCATGATTAGCAGTAGTTTCTTGATCAACCAATTTGAAGTCCTCATCATTTACATGATTGGTTTCAACCTCATGATCTATATTGTCATTATCAACAGAATGATCAGCTCTCATGTCATTATTTGCCAAAGAATCCCTATGACTAACTCCAACCTCATGATTGATATTGGCTGTAGAAACTAAATGACCAACTCGGGTACCATTGCTTGCCAAAGAATTAGCCTTATGAATAGAATGACCAGCTCTGATGCTGTTGTTTGTCAAAGAATTTCTATGATTAACTCCAACCTCATGATTTATATTGGCATTATCAACACAATGACCAGTTCTTGTACGGTTGTTTAACATAGACATCCTTCCACCGATTGGAACATCATGATTTATCATTGACACATGCGGATGCTTCTCTTTTCTGATGTGTACTTCAGCATTTTTGCTGCTGAAAACAGATGATGCAACAACCTTTTTATTAGTTTTCTTACTCAAATAAGCTTTAGAACTTCCAAGATCAACATTAACTGAACCAAGATATCCTCCTTTCATTCCCAAATCAGCATTAACAGAACCAAGATAACCTCCATTCATTCCCAAATCAACATTAACTGAACCAAGATAGCCTCCATTCATTTGCAATCATTTAGACATTCCTAGAAAGATAAATATTAAGACAAAATCTTACAACTATAAGTACAAAATGATAATAGATAAATTATATGTCACCGTACCCGCCAATTTTCGTTTAATTACTCCATTGTTTGCATCATCAGTTTCTCATGACAATTGTGAACGTCTTTTCAAAATCCTAAAAATATAATGCATAACAAATATTAATAAAACAAAACTATAACCATAAAAATATAGTTAAATAATAATGGCGGTAGGGACTACCTGATATAAACATTATAAAACAGTTGCTGATTCGATTATTGAGAACAAAAAAAGTTTGCAAATTTTAAGAGGAATAGTATGCATATTAAAGGAAGAACAATGGTATTGATAATTAATAATAAATGAATAAAACTAAATTCTCATAATGATTGATGTCAATCAAGTTGCTCATCATTTTTGCCATTGTAAAAAGTTACACCCTCCATATCTTTTCTAACCAAATCAGATCCATCAGAAACATCACTAAAAATAGATTCCCAATCATCTGCATCAGAATCTTCAGGTACGCATGTCCCATCCATGAAATTTTCAGTAAGCTTCTCATCCATGTCATAAGTATCACGTGGTGTCGTCTGCACGCCAAAGCTCCACCCACCGTGATTGATGTCAGTCAGATAAAAGACTTATTGTACTTGAGAGGCCAATACAAATGGATTTTCAATTAAGTCAATGAGTTTTAATTTGACCATTGTAAAATTATTTTCATCTTTTTGATGCCCCTATTTGCATTCACCTAATCACCTTTGAATAGTACAACTTTCAGTTGCTCATAGTAACTAGTCTCAAAAATCTCTCAGAGTACCCCATAGTAGGTAACTTGACCCAATTTAGGATTTTTTTCCTTGCAACTGGAAAAACTTTCTGTCTGGGCATTCACCATTATCCCATTATTCTGGGTTTTTTTTACCATGTTCCCCCTCCTTGGTTCGAAATCTATATCCATTTGTTATATATCCATTGTATTTGTTCGCCATATTTTTTAGTCTCCGAGCCAGAGTTAGTAGATTTGATGGCAAATTTTTTGATTTGGCCTTCTCTTCAATTTGTATACATTATGAATTGAGTTATTAATACAATGCTCTAACAATATTAAATGAAATTAATTTTATAGACTTACATGCTTCTTAAACCAATCACTAAAAGTGTTCATATAAATATTACTGATTTCCCAATGTCTTGCACGCGGATTCATTTTCTTCACGTGGCGAATGTGTTCCCTACTAACAAGTACATAAGTCATGTGTACATACATCTAACGGTGAGCATGCATATTTCTTAATAATTTAATGAACTCACTCCATGAACGGTTCAACTGCAACACAATAAGATAAAATATACTGATGTGCAGTTTTCAGCATCACATCTTCAAGATAAATAGGATTACTCTTTCCTATTTGACGCCCTTTATGTGAAAATATAGACCACTCATCGTCAGTAACAATATCGTCATCTTCAACATCATTTCTAGCCAATTTTGTGAACCTTATCTCTACCCCGGAGAGATACCTTGAGCAAAATGTTAAACATTCATCTGCCAGGTAACATTCTGCTATGGAAGCTTCTGGAGCAGCTTTATTCCTCACATATTCTTTCAAAGTTTTCAAGTATCTATAATGATAAATAGAATTTGTTTAAAATCAAAAAATACATTTGATAAAATTTTAGTGAAACAAATAGTAAAAACATACTACCTTTCCACTGGATACATCCAACGATAAAATGGTGGTCCAACTATCTTAGCTTCTCGTGGAAGATAAATGACCACGTGCTCCATTATGTCAAAAAATGAGGGCGGGAAAATCTTCTCCATGTTGCATAGAGTCACCGCAATTCTAGATTCTAACTTCTCAATAGCATACAAATTTATCTCTTTTGAGCATGTCTTTGAAAAATCTAGACAACTCAGTTATCACAGTTATGATGTTCTTGCTCGACAACGCTTCCCGTAAAGCCAATGGAAGAAATTGTTGCATTAATATATGGTAGTCGTGACTCTTTAATGCCAACAATTTTCTTTCTTTGATGCATGCATTTCACGAGATAGTGGAGGAATAACCATCTGGAACCCATACAGACTTCAAAAACTTACAGAATAATTCTTTTTCCTCCTTTTTCAAAGTAAAACAAGAAGGTGGAATAATATTCTTACTTCCGTTCTTGATAATGTGCAGTCTAGGTCTTATTCCCATCTCTAAAAGGTCATAACAAGATTTTTCATTATCCTTTGACTTGTCCATCCCAAGTAACGTGTGAATCAAACTCTCACATACATTCTTTTGAATATGCATTACATCAAGATTATGACGAATAAGGTTGTACTTCCAGTATGGAAACTCAAAGAAAATGCTTTGTTTTTTCCAATTGTAAGGCATATTGTCTACATCTTTGGTTTGAACTAAAACTTGATTTCCAGACAACATCTTTGGAGCAGTTCTTAATTCTTCTTTTCCATCAAATGAGGACATATCCCTATGAAATTTATGATCCATCGGAAGGAACCTCCAGTGGCCCATGAAACATTGTTTCCTACTATGTGGTAGTCTAATAGACCACGTGTCCTTATTGAAAATAGGGCATGCATCATACCCACTAGTTTTCCAACCAGATAAATAACCATAGACAGGGAAGTCATTTATCGTCCATAGTAAGGCGGCACGTAATTTGAATACATATTTACGATCAACATCGTAGGTATAAACACCAACTTCCCACAGTTCTTTCAACTCTTCAATCAGAGGTTGTAAGTAGATATCTATCTTCATTCCTGGTTGAGTTGGACCAGGAATAATCATAGAAAGGATAAAATTATGTGTCTTCATGCATTACCATGGTGGAAAATTGTACGGAATCAATATGACAGGACAAATACTATATGATTGACTCATCATGCCAAATGGATTAAATCCGTCAGATGCTAAACCAAGACGCACATTACGAGAATCAAATGCAAAATCAGCATGCATGTTATCCAATGTCTTCCATGCAGGTGAATCTGCTGGATTTCTTAAAACTCCATCTTTGGTGCGACTTTCATCGTGCCACCGCATTAGTGGTGCGACTCTAGAGGACATAAACAATCTCTTCAACCTAGGAGTCAAGGGAAAGTAGCGCATAACTTTACAAGGAACTCTTTTCTTTTTAATTCCCATACTTTGTGCACCGTCTACATCAGTTTCAGTCTCTATATATCTAGAAACATGACAACGTGGGCATGAAGTATTATTTGCAAACTCCTTGCGATACAAAATGCAATCATTTATACAGGCATCAATTTTCTCGTAGTCAAGACCAATGTCCCTAATTATTTTCCTTACTTCATAGTATGAGCCAGGCAACGTGTCACCCTCAGGAAGCAAATCCTTCAAAAGTTCGAGCAACTCAGTAAATGATTTATTGCTCCAATGATTGCTACATTTTATATGGAACAAACTCACAAAGGTATACAACTTAGAATACTTCTTATTTCCAGGATACAACTCTTGTGCAACAATCTCTAACAATTTGTAGAATTGCTCCGCTTCTTCGTCGTCAACAAATACAAATGAATCATCGTCGTCGCTGTCCATAGTTTCTCGACAGTTTTGGACTCCATATGCATCGTGTAACATGTCTCTCATATCATCAAACGGCATGTTGTCTTGCATATAAGAATCCTCTGTGGCATCAGAAGAAGTCTCACCATGAAAAATCCAATCAGTGTAGCAGCTGAAAAAACCATTCCATAACAGGCGCTCGGTTGTCACATGACGGTTGTGTCTTTGTGTATTTAGACACTTTTTACAAGGGCATAAGATAGTCTCATTCCTACTACATTTTTTGAAAGCGTCCTCTATGAATTTGACTACCCCAGTTAAGTACTTTGTACTGGTCCTGTCTTCCTCAATTATCCAGCTTTTGTCGATCATACTTCCCTAGATAAACGTCAGTAAACACATCAATATAATCAATATATATGTAGAAATTATTAATCAAACGGAAAGATTTAAAAAATAATAATAATAAAGAAGGTAATAAAGTATACATAAATTTAACACAATGAAAAATTAAATATATAAATAAGTAGAAAATAAAAAAAGTATAATATTGATCATAGTATACATAATACTTTGACAAGCAATGTATATATCTATGACATATTGGTAATAAATATCAAAATAGTTTGTTGTCTTGTTGGACTATGATGATAACTGTGATGGTCCAACTCTATCCCTTCCATGCATTCTACTGTCAAGATGAACAAGGAAAACTTTGTTGACTCTACTACCATTATAAGGGTGAACAAGGAAAACACCACACACCCATATATGGTGAATCTGATATTTCTTGCTTGAGCATAATTGTTAACCACATGTTATAATTTTATGTCCTCACTAACAAATAACTACAGGGCATTTAAAATTCTGGAACTGGAGCATTTACTTTCCAGATAGTTCCTACATATGCTTCTGATGTGAAACATGTATAACACAACTGTTTTTGTTAGTAATCACAAAACTGACATATTTCTATAAATTAACATATCTGATTTTCTGTTAGCCAACTATAGTCACCTACTCACTGTTGTGTTGTGATAGCATTCATATACTATGAAATTGATCATCCGAATTCCAAACTTAGTTACTTAGGTTATGTTACATACATGTATGTTTATCATGTGACCTATTCTACCAACAATAGTGTTGTATGATGATAGAAACATGAGGCATGCTGGGCATCAAACTGCCTTTTCTCAGTTTCTCTAAAGTATACCTTTGGTTGCACCTCTTCCATTTCTTGCACAACCCAGTCCATAATTTCCATCCCAACATCCAGTTGCAGTGTTATCCTTTCATTTGCTAGAAGTTCTAGGGGGAATAGACCCTTCCATCTAACAAAGTATTGTGCAACCTTATTGTATCTTGGCCTCGAGCACAACTAAACATGTTAAAAACCTTATTGTAGTTTCATTTTTCTTGTGCTTCTAGGCTATTTCCCTAAATTTATTAAGTAGACCCAAAAAACCAAAGTAGCCCTAAACACATTTAAAAGTATGGCATGGACATTAATAAAGGAAACAATTAATTTACTCACTGGAATGAAAAAAATGAGAGACTGGCAAAAGAAATTAGAATCTGTCTAGGCATGTACATGTCTAATCTCACAAAAATAGGGAGGTCCCACTTATAATCTACCATGGGGTATGTAATTTAAAGGAATTACCCTTTCATAATGAAAGCAAAGAAATCAATGTCCATGGTAAGGCTTTTTACCATCAATGTCCAAAATACTATAATATGAAAAACATGGATATCTATTCAATTATAAAGCCCAAAGGGAACCCAAAACATAAGTACATATTTTGTTGTATAAACTATATCAAGGAATGTCAATGATAAAAACCATGAGTTGTATCTGAAACATAGTGCTTTAACCCAATTATGTCCAGAGTTCCATGTTCAAAACCCATTACATTGCAAGATTTTGGCTTACTAAGTGTGCGTTATAGAGCTAGTGCAACTCGAAATAATCTTATCCCCTTGACAAATGGTTCCCATTGGAACAACTGAGTATGATCATTTGGAGGAAAGAACCAACCTACTAGTGGTGGAATGGGACACTAGAAACACTTAAATGTGATTGGGATCCTACACTGCCATAATTACCAAATTCTGAAAGACTATTTCAAAGTGAGATTTAGAATTAGTAATTGTCTAACATTTGAGTTAAATGATGACGTGACCACCCATCAAGAATCATCACACAAGTTAGGATCCCATCCAGCCTAGTCACTTGACTCAGCAACCGACCTTAATGATAGAGACCTCAACACTTACTAAGGTTTAGAGCCACAAATACTTAAAGGAAAAACTATTTCAACCACATTAATGAGTATAAACACACAAGGTCACTAGCCCCTATTAAGATGAAATATACCTCAACCAATGAGTAAGTAAATACAAAATAATAATGTCTCACTAGCCTCTATTAAGATGAAACACAAGATCATGATAAATGGAAATTAAATAAATTTGCAACAATAAATCTCTTATTATAATCACCCACAAGTAAATAAAAAATAATAATGCAAAAATGCAATGAGGCTTGTCAAGTAGTACTTGGCCATTCTACGTAAAGATCATAGGCCACCATAGTCAGGGGAGGTGAAGCAAGACATGCCAAATACTCTAGAGTGCCCTTGAGTGTTTTTTTCCAAACTATAAAAATATAAAAACCTTACAAGTAATTTGTAAATGTAGTCAAATGAAGTGAATTATGTATTCTCTCATCAGTTCAATGGCTTTAGTCATGCACCCTAGTGATTGTCTTGAAAGTTTATCAACAAACTGTACTATGGAACTGCCTTATTCTTTGTGAATTTATATAAATATATATAGTTATAGACACATGTATATATTTTATTTGTGAACATAAGAAGCTCCATTATTCTTAGAAATAGGAACAAACAAAGATCACCATGATATCCACTTCACATTGCTGATGCTACAAAATTTAGTATACAAAATTATATATTAAATTATTATACCATCCAATAATGATCAAATGAAATACAAGAAAATCATTAGAACTTTGATTTTCTGAAGTATATGAGGAGCATGTTGTCACATACAACAAATCGTATAGAGCTTTGATGACATGAGAGCAATATGTAGAACAACAATATCCTTATCAACAGTCGGCGCGCCACTCAACATACAACTAATGTGAGTTAGTACATAGTAATTTACTATGTTGTTATATGTTTTTTGTAAGTTGAATATTATTGTAGAAGTGTGTAAACATGCGTTTATGGATTGTGCTACTAAAATTTCAGATCTTAATTCTTATATTTTGTCATCGAAATCCTTCATCAAAATCTCAAAAAAAAAGGATTGATTCCTTACCTCCCAGTCCCACATGATTGACCCCCCCCAACATACCCAATATAGAATTTTATTGCATAAAACGTTGCATCTAGGTGTTGAGACCACACCTGTAAAATTTCATGATTTAATTCATTCATTTAGGCATCGATAAGTCTAGGATTCCATCTATCAATATTTCCGTCGGTATACCTATAAATATCTATTTCCACGGCATCGATAAGGCGTCGGTATCGACATTGAATTCCTTGTGATGAAGTACCAACATGCATTCATTGGGAGCATGGCATTCAGTCCTCTTGATGTTCTATTCCTCAGTCCTCCAACTTTTTAGGGGTGGTTAGTTTACAAATGAGGATTATTGATTTGATTTCAAAACCTCTACCCTAACATATATTTATGATTTTATCTATAAGTAGCAACAACAATGCCCGTTTTATTCAAAATGTCAACCATTTCCCTTGTATCAAAATTTTCAAGGATTTAATAGATCATGTACACCAATCCCTTATATTTTGTTAGGGGGTGGGAGTCAAGAGGTAGTGTACTCACCCTGCCTTCCTCTTGTTGGCACTAAGCAAAGGTAAATCATGCATGGAGATTAAAAAAATGGAAACTACTCACTAAGCTCGTTACTCTAGTAGGACGCATAGCATAATTGCACCTCTTGTTTGTTTTGAAGTGCATCCTCTCCAGTGTGTTAGAAACTTAATTTTCATGATGATTGCACCTATTTTGATGTTGTGGCATTAATAAATCCAAGCATGTTCTATTATAGTTTGGCTTACAAATGCTTTATTGGAACAAACATTTCTATGACAATTTCTTAGAATCATGTATTTATGTATTGTGCTACCTATAACAAAATCAAACTTTAGTATTCTTGTCTTTGTTTTTTTGGCAAGATTAAAAGCATCACCTAGTTTTAATAAGAAGACATAAACTCTTCTACCATGTAAGACACAAGAAAATTACTTACTTCTAATTGTGGTGGCAAGTGACAACCTGGTGTGGAGAAATCCCATGGTTGGAAATAACACATTAACTTATCATGATGTGTTTTGAATTTATTCTAGATGTTAATTAACTCAACCTGATCTACACCGTTGTTTCCATGCTCTTGATGTTGAGGCCATTGAGTAGGTTTGGATACAAAGGGATAAAGGATTTGGTTGACAGTTCCTCACAAAGTGCAGTAGTCAAGAATAGCAGCTCAGATTCTAGTTGAGAGTTGGTTTTTTTGAAAACACTATGTTCCTGTCAATTTATATTTTTACAAAAACACAAGTTCAAGTACCATATACATATTGAAATCAGAAAAAAAGTGTCAAGATATGGCTGGGCAGTGTAAAATTTGTATTGTAGAGTTTCCAAGAAGTATAATTACTATTTAGTGTGTGTCCACTTAGTCCCTACACTATTCTAAAGTGTTTTACTTCATCTTCTAAAATATATAATCGAAATAATGTTCAATAGGATGTACCACCCATTGTTGGACACAACAGTTGGTTTCTGAACTACACCAGTTATGTTCTTTTGTACAACAGATTAGTGTGGTTGAGACACAATAGTCTACACACTGGTAGTCACTAGTCAAGACTCTTTAATCTAGCTTCAAATGTGATACCCATATGTCTTTATCCTCCCCTAAAAATGGTGTTCTCATAATTTTGATGGTGTTGAACCACCATTCTGTGATAAGTTCGCCTAATACGCATATATGCAACAAAATGGGTCTCAAAGGTTTTTGGGTTTAAACATGGATACATAGATTTTGCATTATATTCTTAGTCGTATATATCTAGATAATGACATACAATTATTATGCAGAGACAAAGTTATCTAGTAATCCTAAAACGTTCCATGTGTATGAAGAGAAAAATAACTACGTGAAAATTATTGCCAAAGTATAACACTTAGCTTAAGAATTTATACAGGGTGTTTGACAAACAAAAAAAATAGCATGGGATACAGATAAAAACTATGTCCTTAGGTCCACTTAAGTGTGTGCTATATCTAGTAATCACTCTATCATTTTATGATTGATAAGAAAGACAAGCTCTGGTCCCAATGAAAATATGGTTAGATACCGATTTAAACAATGGTAGTGTTTCCATGATGAATTATTAGCTCTCTTTGTCCTATCAAGTTTACTTCTAGAAGCACATCCCATCAGGAGGGAAGAGGTACATATATACATCCAATGTAACTTGTGATGATTAATAAATTATCAAATGAACCTCAGGGGCCCTTGTCTTTCACCTATAGTGATTTTTGATGCAAGTAACACAATAGGCTTCCTAGGTCTGTTCTGATAAAGCAACAAAAAGCATAAAATTATTGTTGGAATGCTTGTTCTAAACATTTATGTGGATGGTCTCACCTTATGAAAATCAAAGTTACATCAACAATTTGGTTTATTAGATACTAAGTTGCAGAAGAATGCATTATGAAGGTAACATATGAAGAAAACAAACTTAATATTTCTATAAACAAAACTTTTGTTTGGTAGTGATGGAAATAGGTGAGACAACTCTATGTTTATCAAATAGTCACAACTTATGCTACCATACACTCTAACAATGCAGGGGTTCCATTAAAAGCAACTTTTATAGTGGAACTAACAGAAGACAAATTGTCTTCATTTAGAAATTGATCCACTAGGACCCATAGAAAATGATTTAAACCTATAATATTTAATGTATGTTCTTCTTGAATGATGGTGGCAAGTAAGAAGCAAGCTTCACAATAAGAACACTAAGCAATCCACAAGATTATGTGTTCATCCTTCACAGCTCATCACGCAACAAATAGATAATTCAAAACCTAATAACATTGGGAAGTTATTATAATATGGGACCATGATGTTGTGTCAAATCTGTAGGGTAACCATAAAAATGGAACCAATTCGAAAGAAGGAATATTATATTATGAAATCCTTACATCTCCAGTTCAGCCCATTACAATACTGGAAAAGAGTGGTGGGCCTTGGACTGCTCATTATTATAATATGTGTTGGTTTATATTCGTTCCTATTGCACCCACTTATCTTTTGTGACAAGCTTTCATCTAGAAAGTGTTAGATTGTCCCATCAATAAAACCTGAGATGCCCCTGCATTGAGTCTGCATACTTGTGATGTGCTAAAAAATAACCATTGCCTACTATCCCTAGTCCAAATCCTCTAGAAATGGTGATTTATGATGATGACGTGCCTAACAATTTCATAATAGAGCATATAAACAAGATACATGTATTCACTCCTCTACAGAAATATTAAAAACTGACTCCATGATTGATCAGCAAACAAAAGACAATATCATCTCAGCAATAGAAGAAAACGAACTGCAGTCATCTTAGACTTACAGAAATAGAGGTCTGAAGACCTTGGGGATTGTCTGCGAAAATGGAGAGGCAACAACCTTGGGAGGAGGTGGCGACTTTGGGAAGGGTCCACGATCTTGCAGAAGAGGTGAGCACTGGATGGGGGCAATGATCGCTTGAAGATATGAACTATTCAGCGGGCGAAGCTGGACGACAAGTTCAGGATCCACGACGGTTTTAGGTCTTCATCCTGCCAATGCAAGGATTGGGATGTGCGGAAGCACTCAAGCACGTGGACTGCGGGAGGCTCGCGTGATCGGGCGTGACAGTTAGTCAGATAGCCTGATCGGCAGCCGATTATGTGTGTGTGAGAGAAGGAGATAGCGGGGAATAGAGAGAATGGGAAACTGGGATGCACGGGTTTAATTGGATCCAATACATGCACTCGGGAGAGGGGGTATTGTTTAGTAAATTTAGCTACAAAGTAGTGGTTACATCTAAAATAAAGAGGACAAATGTAGTTGAAGTTGATCAATCTTATTGGCTTCATTTATTTTATTTATATTTATAAGAAATATAGCTAAAAAGTGCTTTGACTACATATAATATATATGTAATTAAATAAATTGTAGCCAATTCCTGTATTTTTTGTAGTGCGACGTCGCTCAGGACCTGACACCTGCATTCTCTGCCTGCTCTATGTTGTTGTGCATTTAGATGTTTGTGGTTTGGGGAGCTTGCCGCACTGGAATAGACTGCGGCAGAGAAGAGAGGGAAAAAAGACGTATGCTTGTCCTCTCATATGGTTATGTTGAGGAGAACGATCATAAGGCATCAAGGAATCAATTTCCAACCTCCATATGCGTTGGAAAGGACCCATGGGTGACCTTCAAACTACATCTTCTGCACCGATACCTCAACCTCGCTGCTCAACACCACCACCTCGGCAATGCCGGAAAGCATGTCGGATCAACCCCCATGTTTCTCGTCTTCAGTTTCCCCTACCTAGATCCTTCTTGTACCCCCTCTACCTCCGACTTCCTGTTCCCTCATTAGTCTGCTCGCTGTGATGGAGAAGTAGCGAGAGATGGGGACTCACTTTCTCTGTATACTCCACCAAAAGCTATGCTCTCTAGGCCAGGACGGAAGTGCTCAAAAAGGCCAGGCCAGCCACCCAGTCTCCCGCTCCATTCGTCCCATGATCAGAGATTATGGTAGTGCGGACGGGCAATGGGTTCCTTGCTCCTTGACCTGGAATAGTTTGGGGGTAGGGAATAGTTCAGCGCCGTCAGATCCTTTTCTTAGTCTGCTGGATCTTGTCTCGGCTAGTCGATCAGTGGCTCATATATGCCACCGATCACATCCATATAGCTAAACTATGTGTAATTCCTCCATTAAGCAAAGCTTACGCTATATATGTTAAACTTAGGTCTAGTCATTTATCACATTATTTCAAATATTCCAACTTAAATAGATTATTCTAGGAACCTCATTTAGTCATGTAAATTGAACCATGGCTTAATCATCAGCATAACTACTACTATTAAATTTTAGCTCCAGTTTACTACTATTTGACCAATCACAACTTAATCCAAAATGGTACCTGATTATGGTCATTAGTCATAATCTTAACATCATACGACTCTTCATCTTTAATAACAAAAGGGTATTCAAGAACATTAAAAGTTCACTCTATCACATCCTACACACCTTAAAAGAAATTTTGCCCTCAAAATTAAGGTTAAAAACCAGTCTTTCACATCATATACATCTTAAAAGAAGTTTTGTCCTCAAAATTAAGCCATTCATATACTCCAAGGAAAAACTAAGGATCTTCATCGACATGTTTCATATGTTAGGGTTGCATCCTTATCTCTACTAACACATTAGAGTTCCCACATCATATTAACATTTTTTAAAGAAGTTAGCCACGTTAACCCATTATATCAAGGTATCATTAACATTTCATTGAGCTAATTGTTAGCACATGTCCAACATTAACATATGCCTTTTAGGAGGGAGTTATCTAAAGATAACCCACTTTATCCATCTAGATCATGTCAAGGTATCATAATCGTTATGTTATGCTAACTGTCAAACTATATGTTTCATCTTTATTAAGCACTAAGATTTACATCTCATGTAATATGTTTCATGCGTATGATCTTATTTCATTGCTCATAATCAATTACAACATATACTAGTCATTGCATCACAAGATTAGTCTACAATATCACATTATCATCATTATTCATGTATATGGTTAACCATTTATGAGTTAATATCTATTAAACCATCTCTAGGTTTCTATCATAATGTGTCTATATATTACGTCTCGAGATTAGATCACATCCTTACATATATTATATCATGGTTGTGCTAAACAAACTTATACAAGTGGCTTCTTAAAACATATATCAAAACTTTATCTAGTCCAACTGAGGTTCTCCTAACCCATATCATGAGGGTAGTTCCATGCTCAATCTCTATGAGTTAACTCAACTCTATGAGTATCTTGTAAGCAAAACTTTATCTTCCCTTCCAGTCTAGGGTTCTTGGATTACCTCATTGGAACTAGTGATAGCCTTACAAGATCAAGCCACACAAGCATAAACCAAAACATGCTATGACATACTCTTATTAGCTATACACCCATGAAAACTATTTATCAACACTCTTTCTCTTATATACACACCACTAGATTCCTATGTGGGAAACCGCCAAACTGAGCATGAGGCTTCACAGAAACTAACATAGCAACCTCCTCTAGGGTCTTGGGCTCTCTCCCCCACCCAGATGGTAGGCACTCATATTCATGCTCACATGTTCATATAACCAACCTCTCTCTGACTCTGGGTTTGGTCATCCCAAGAACATCTAGGGTTCAAGAAAACTATAGGAATCATACATGGAGCGACTCAACTCAATCACTTAGGAGTAGTCTAGTTAAGGACATATCATATCACATATTTCTCATAATTCTCATATCTTAGAGTTTAGGTTCTATGACCTTTTCCCAATGGGTCTCACTCTTTCTGGAGTTAACCGTAAAACTGATCCTAACACTAGAGGTCCTCCTTTGTAAAAGAGCTTGAGGCCCATGTTGACTCACAACCTTGTCTTAACTTAACACATCTTATCTCATAAAAGCCTAGTTACTTGCATCATCAAGACTTATCTCAAAACCTCAAACCTAACTCAAGTCCTCAAAGACAAACATAAATCATCATAACCATCTTATATCATCTATATAAGACTTACATCATATCATCAAAACTTATATCATCTATTCCATCTATCACATATATATAAAAAGGGCTCTAGACATCAAATCTAGAACTACACTCTCTTCTAGACTGATGTCATTCACTTTCACTTAGGTTTCATGACCACTTCCTACTCATACATGTGTGGGGACACATTTTTGTAATACATATATATATAATAAAATATTATATAGTTTTTCTCTGATAAAATAAGCGTAAGAGAAAACTATCAAGGTTCGATCCGTTTGGAATCAAAAACCAAATCCTAAAAATGAGTGTCCCACACATAGTAGAGAGTAAAGTGTCATGGAAACTAGTGAAAAGGGTGAGAACATGGTGTATACTAGTTTAGCTAATCTAGACAATGAGTGCCATATGTCTAGGGTTTCTCTTCCCCTGATGTACATCATTTCCAAATAGTGCAACATCCCATACTGTTGCACTACAAGGAAAGAACGACATCTAAGGACTTGCTACTCAACAAGCACCAGTCTAGACCTAGTTCTCAGACATCTATGTGCTAACCTAGAGGCTAGGTTAGATCTAGTCTCTAAATGATGACTAATCTAACCCTAAAAGATTATTAAGGTTCAAGGTTCTTTAGTTTTGAGTTATATGATTCAGGCTTTGCTATTGTTCATGCTCTGATACCACTTGTGACGTCCCCGGATTTTCTAAAACTTAATATGATGTGTGATGTCCAAATTGAAACCCTCACCTTAGTGAGAATCCCAATTTAAACACCACACACTAGGCTAAGAAAGAGAAAATCAAGGGAGTCAGAAGGAAACAATCAGTAGCACATGTACATGAACAATAATAAAACCATACACACATGTTCACCATTCAACATATAATTACAACATGAATTATTACAACATTTGATATTACATATTGAACAACAAACTTAAACATATACATGTACTACCACTAAACTACAGGATCTTAAGACAACAGGTCCACCTATACATCAACTCGCCACACAACTCTCACTATCCTGGATCTTCAAGAGCATAACCACAACCTAAACAAAGGATTACATGTGGTACACGTCAGCACAATATTTAAGAATATTATATTGAGTACGCCTACGTGTCTTTTATATACCTCTCATCATATCTTGGCAATAAGATAAAACTAATATACTTGGCAATAATAGAAGAATATAAGAAAAGCATATACTTGGACAAAGATATTCATTAGCAAAAGAGAACACATATTTTAAGCACATTTTCCATTATATATCCATGCATTTGCCACCTGAGGGAATAATGCATCATCTCTGCTACCAAAGAGAATGAGATGTAAGGCCTTATGATCTACTACCAAAGAGTTAGATCATTGTACAATGTGATCTGCTACCAAAGAGAATGATCACTTTCCAACACTATGCTACCAAAGATTATAAGTGCTCATATACTGGAACATATATATTATGTTTGATGTGTTCATAGATATAAGTATGGAGAATCATGAAACATATCATATAAGAACAATCATTTCATCCAATATCATATGCCAAGTATTTTATTACACATATAACACAAACATATTGTATAATAAGCCAAGTAAGCGGTAATGGCGTACCTTCCAAGAGACATCCTAATCACATATTCCTCATGTCAACTATGTATCCCAGGTCAAACCTTGATTAAGATAAGATCACATACGATCATCAGGTTATCATCTTAACTAACCCTAGTCGTGTTCATTATAGGGTTTCACTTAGATCATTATGATATGTACATTATTACTTATCTTATCTTCATCCTTATGTAGGATTTATGTTACTGATGTTATGTTCCAGATTGGGATACATAATCTGATGATCAGGTTATGTATCATCTTTTATATATATTAAACCTAGGTTGCATGTATTATACAAAATAAGGTTTCATCCCACATATTAAGGGTCATCTTCATGTAACATGAATTTTGTGCATAAAACTGATCTCAGGTTTACATATTATTTTCCTGTTACTGATATGAGAGTTTTCTGTGATTTTCATCATTTATTGAGCATGCATGTATTTATTGCATTTTATCAAGGGTTATTAGCTCTAATTGGCCATATGAGGTAATTTATATAATCGCATGCACCAAAATTATAATCTCTGATCTCAGATACATTATGAACATGATTATAGATTCAGTAACATATTCTCATAATTTTAGGCCATAATTTGTTATTTATAACAAATGATATATGCAATATGCATCTTACTTAAAATTTCTAAAATTCGTGCATCAAAAGCCTAATATCATGATTGTATGTTGTTCTAATAATGTTTCTGAGCATTTTGATACCTTGTTTGTAATTTTCTGATAAACAACCTAAATTCTATGAATTAAACAAGATCTGGACATTATTTGAATTTTTGACCTTTTTAGGCCAATGAGAGCCCGTCACATGGACACTTAGGGTTGTGGCTCCTTTTCTTGGTCTTACTAGAGTCCGACCGGTTCAGGGTTGGTTTGAACTGTGTCTACCTCCTCTCTTTTCTAGTCCACACAAAATTGGCATGCAACTGAACCAGCGCTCTCTTTCTTTCGTTCTCGTGAGCGTGCGTGAGAGCTGGTCTCCACGCTCATCCTCCGCCGCACGGCTTCTGCCACCTTATCCAACATCAGTGTTGTAGGTGCCTCCTCTGGAGATCTCCTCCAATCCATCTCCAACGGCTTCGTAGTAGCATAACCAGCCCCATATCTCTGTCTATGTTGGCTCGCCGCCGTGGATTGCAACTGAAGGCTCCTCCTCCGTGTCCAAGGCTCAGGCGCCGCCACCATGGGACTCTGCTCCGGCTTGCTATGGGTAGTGATTTCCTGCTCCTTGTGAGTCCCCCCACCTAGCCGCCGTCGCTCGGGACCTGACGCCTGCATTCTCTGCCTGCTCTGTGCTGCTGTGCATTTAAATGTCTATTGTTTGGGGAGCTTGCCGCACTGGAATAGACTGCGGCGGAGGAGAGAGGGCAAAAAAGACGTCTGCTTATCCTCTCGCATGGTTATGTTGAGGAGAATGATTGTAAGGCATCAAGGAATCAATGTCCAACCTCCATATGCGTTGGAAAGGACCCATGGGTGACCTTCAAACTACATCTTCTGCGTCGATACCTCAACCTCGCTGCTCAGCACCACCACCTCAGCAATGTCGGAAAGCATGTCAAATCAGCCCCCATGTTTCTCGTCTTCAGTTTTCCCTACCTAGATCCTTCCTGTACCCCCTCTACCTCCGACTTCCTGTTCCCTCATTAGTCTGCTCGCTACGAAGGAGAATCAGCCAGATATGGGGACTCACTCTCTCTCTATACTCCACCAAAAACTATGCTATCTAGGCCAGGACATAAGTGCTAAAAAAGGCGAGGCCAACCGCCCCGTCTCCCACTCCATTCGTCCCATGATCAGAGATCGTGGTAGTGCGGACGAGCGATGGGTTCCTTGCTCCTTGACCTGCAACGGTTTGGGGGTAGGGAATAGTTCAGCGCCATCAGATCCTTTTCTTAGTCCACTTGATCTTGTCTCGGCTAGTCGATCTGTGGCTCATATATGCCACCGATCACAGCCATATAGCTAAACTTTGTGTAATTCCTCCATTAAGCAAAGCTTACGCTATATATGTTAAACTTAGGTCTAGTCATTGATCACATTATTTCAAATATTCCGACTTAAATAGATTATTCGAGGAACCTCATTTAGTCATGTAAATTTAACCATGGCTTAATCATCATCATAACTACTACTATTAAATTTTAGCTCTGGTTTACTACTATTTGACCAATCAAAACTTAATTCAAAATGCTACATGATTAGGGTCATTAATCATAATCTTAACATCATAGGACTCTTCAACTTTAATAAAAAGGGTATTCAAGAACATCCAAAGTTCACTCTATCACATCCTGCACACCTTCAAAGAAATTTGGTCCTCAAAATTAAGGTTAAAAACCAGTCTTTCACACTAATTTTGATATTGAGGAGCTTTAGTAAAGTTCTTTGGATACTTTAAAGACAAAGTTACATGTTGTTAATGAAAGGAAGATTTAGACCTAAAAAGATGATCTTTATGCATAATTGGCTTAATTTAGGGTTTAATGTACATGAATACACATTAATGGGCCTAGAAATCCTAAGTTTGATAATTATGACTTTTAATGGTTTTAGTTGTGCAAATCCATGAATAAGACAGAGATATGTCATTTTAAAGCCAATTCGAGTAATTAGGAGGTTTTATGATTAGAAAATCTATTTTAGTGTTTGTTGATCTAAAAAGGATAAAGAATGAGAAATTGATTAAAGAAACCCTAAGGAATCCTAATGAGATTTAGAAACCCTAGAAAGAACTCCCCAGTCAATAAAGTGAATTCTTGATGAGTATGTAGTAAATGGTTTGGACATGCTTTTTAGGATTTTGTTGTGCTTGTGGGATTGGCTTGATTGATTGATTGGACATCTAGATGGATTTGGATATCTTGCTTCTTTTGACTCATAATCAGGTATGTGGTTACACTTATGACAATTTTCTCTAGTTTCATAGTGATTTCCGAAGATTTATCGGTTGCTTAGAAATAACTGCTTGGTTGACTTTAATTTTATGCAACTATAAAGTGACTATGACTATCACCATAAATATACGTGCAAGACTAGCTCAGATCCTAGTCCTCCTCTATATCTTTGATGATGATGAGATGGATGACCTAGTACATAGTCTGCCCTTGGGGTAGGATCATTAGGTTATCTAAGTCGATGTGTTGGTCTACGCTTGGGTAGGACCATACGACTACACAGACGTAGGCCGTGGTCTACCTGTGAGGTAGGATCATAGGGGCTATTTGAGATCTACCATATGATAGAGGTAGTATCCTTGTCCATTGTAGGGACATCACAGAGGCAAGGATATGTAGGGATTGAGTAGTTATGTTTGATATGTAAAGCTTGATTTGTTAAGAAATAATTTGATTGTATTATGTTGTTAGAAATTGATGTAAGATTTTGGTTCCCCCACATACCAGTATAATTCATTATACTTACCGCCGTTTTGTTTGTCGGCATTTTAGGTTTATCAGAAAGTGGATATTCCTTTAAAGTGACATTGTTAGAATAAAGCTAAATAAAGAATTAGAGGATTGTAGATAGATAGTTTCTTATCTGTGTGAAGTCCCTCAAATCCTATATTTTTTCAAAGAATGTGAAAAGAAAAAATGTATCCTATTTTAAGCTTAGTTGTGGTAGAATTTATTAATTATTTTTTATTATTTGCAAAACCATTGATCATGTTTTGGGATAGTGGCTCTGACTTCTTGATCTTCCCTAATTGGGGGTTACTGAGAAGTGGGGTCATTACAAATATCGGTTTAGATGTTCTTCAAAGTAATATTGGTTTAGAAGTGCTTCAAAGTGATATTGGTTTAAAGGTGCTTAGGGTGATATCAATGTCTATTATCATCAAGCTCCAAACCTTCATCCATTAACACTCTCGGTCATGGACAACATCCCATATATCGATTAAATCTCATAGATTCATCATTTAATCAAGGGAAATCTAAATTGAGAAGGAATCCACACGTATTGTACAATTGAAAATGAATAATAATAGAATTGAAATTGAGTTATATGACACACCTCAAGATCACCATTGGAGCTTCAAGATTCAAAGCTCCATGTTCCCAAGATTAAAGATGACCTATTCAAAGGTCCAAGGTTTGGCTACAGCTTCACCTCCATCAAGAAGAAGGCATCATAGTTAGAAACTTGGTGAAGAAAAAAAAGGAATTATGATCTGAGATACATAATTCTCCAAGGTTGAAGATGGTCATGGCATCACCTTAGACAAGATGCTCAACCTGACTTTTGATCCTTGTGATCCTAAGGTCTTCCATCAATAAGGAGGTGGTAAAAGAGTCGAAAGGTTTACTTGCATGGGAAAAGAGAGGGTTATACAATTAAGTTTCAAGAGAGAGGCTACATGCGAGGTGTCATCACCATATGTAACTAGGTGACATGTGTCCATGCATGGTGGCACGATACAACCATAATTATCTCATCATGAAAAACACCTATGGATAATTCAAGGATGGTATATCAGCCATTGGGTTATATGCAAACTGATACAACTTTTGCAAGGAACATCTAAACTGATAGGATTCACCTACTTGACATTCTTAGCCCGATATGAATACTTTAAAAATAATTCTAAACCAATATGAGACCTCCTCTATGGTTTCTAAACTGATAGGAACTCACATATACTCGTCATAACTCGACACAACCTTATCTAGGGTTCAAGATAGTCAATTTTCTTTGGTTGTTTCACCGCCAAGAGTTCTATCACTCAACCAAGACTCAAACAAGGTTCCCCTCCTTTATATTTCCTCTAAATGATGCTAAGAGAGAAAAAAGACACTTTAGGGATGGTAGTTTGTATGTTAACCCCTTACCTTGGGTAAATTGCAATTTACATCAAAACAAACACACAAAGCACAAGCATCATCCACACAGGCTCTACTTGAAACATAAGCTCTCCACAAGGTGCCCCATAGAATAATGCTCTCCTTATGATGTTAAATCACTACGGGCACACTCAACATGTGACATATTACAAGATAAACCCTTCTCTTGTGTAAATTGCACTCTGGCCCAAATTAAGAAAACATTGCTCAAACATTATTAAAACTAATCCAGACATGAAACTTAGGCATGTTACATGTTATAAAACACCTCAAAGGATAATATTGAAGTTATAAATAACTTACTTGAGAAAAAAGTAGGGTTATCCTAAAACCTAGGTCAAGGGTGTTGCAAGTTATCAACCCCTAACAAGGATTTTGTCCCTGAAATCTCAAGAGAAAAGAGAAAGTTACTTTGTCTTTTAACTCTTCATTAAAATTTTATGAAGCCAACCAAAGAAATCTCAAAAAAGTAAGCTTACTTATGACTAAGAAAGATTCTTATATTAAACATCTTCTTTTGTATATAAGTTAGTTTGAGATTAACTCATGTTCCATCTTATCACAATTAGAATGTGGTAGGAATTTCTGTGCCACATTTTGTATGTCATTATACTATTTGGATTGTATCAAAATAACTACTTGATCATAGTAATCAGAAATATAGCAATCTAAGAGTCGCATACTTACCTTGGTTTCAATAATTGAATACCTAGCCAGGGTATTCAAGCACTAAGATTAGGTAGTATGCACTTTTGTCTTATTTTTAAGTTATAAAACATTAACTTTGGTTTTCTCCAGGTGTTTCTTTCTCATGTTCCCATAAAATTAATTTAAAGGAAACTCAACAACAACTATCTTTCTTATGGTTAACATGCATAATAAGGAGAAAATAAGTCAGAATGGAAAAGTTTCATCTGACATGTTACCCCTTACGAGTTATTTAGGGTCTCATGTTGACTC
The DNA here is from genome assembly GCA_963693085.1 of Alisma plantago-aquatica. Lineage (NCBI taxonomy): Eukaryota > Viridiplantae > Streptophyta > Magnoliopsida > Alismatales > Alismataceae > Alisma > Alisma plantago-aquatica. The sequence continues at coordinate 522,348,359 of OY856412.1, forward strand.
AACACATAGATTTTAGTCGTTGCCTACTATCACCCTCGTCATCTACTATTTTGAGTAGACAAACAAATTTGTGATGCCTCTCCATGTCCACGTCCTCTTTCTCCATTAAACTGTGGTCCTTGTAAACCTTATTGATTTTGCTTGGTATTTGTGTCACCTCTTTGTGTCTTTGTGGACAAAATGGTCTGGTATGCCCACCCTGTCCACACCTATATCATGTCTTACTATCATACCATTGTCTAAGAGGTCCCATCACTGTCTTAGAAACTGAGCTTTAGGCTCCAACTAGAGGTAAACTTTGTCCTCTTCCCTTACATGGTGACCACTACGTTTGTACACTATATACTTATTGAACTAGCGGTATTGAAAACTTTGGCTTCTTAGAACCACCAAATGATTTCTCTTGAGATTGTACAAACCACTTTTGAATACTTTCCTCATGATTCCCTATCAAAGATCTATCTATATATCCTCCTCATAGATTCAACAAATATGGCAAATCTTTCCCTACTTTCCAAACTAGTTGCTGAGGTAGACATCTCAGCATTCAATCCTTTCTCGAAATATCAGATCCTTTCTAACTCAGTAGCATCCATTTTAGGAAAAAATCATAAAAGTTCCATAAACCTAGCCTCATACTCATTAATTGTCATGGTGTCTTGCAATATCTTCTCAAACTATGAGATCTTTTCATCTAAGTATGTTTGTGGAAAGTACTAATGAATTCTTGAAGAAACTCCTCCCAACTAACCTCTTCTTCATTCCTTTTTACCTCTTCTACGGCCCACCAGTGGCTAGCACTACCCTTCAAAAGGTACGCATTATGCCTGACCTTGTAATCATTTGGGATGCTAAGGATCTTAAAGGCTTACTCTAATTTAGTAAGCCGTAGATCTACATGTTATGGGTCAACAATTCCAGCATACTGTATATCCCCTACACGATGCATTCATTCAAAAGTCTTACCAAAACCCGAAGATTTGGCATTGGGGATTGGTGCCCTAAGTATCTGATTCGCCATGTGTTTTATTGTTGTCATAAACATCATGAAGAGAACATTAAAACCAGGGTTCTCTATCATGACTGGATCAGGATGTGGATTCTCAGACACTCATACTTCTCTTTTAGGATCCCTTGCACCTTCTCCTAGTGCATCAATATTTCTCTCAAAAACATGTTCATCATGTTCTCCAGATATATTTATGCATCCCACTTTCTTCTGCATAGGTAGAAGTCACTATAAGATATATTGGAGGTCACTAGAACAGACTCAACACCTTAGTCCTATGTCCCTGTAGACTCAGTGAAGCTATAACTCTGATACCAAAAAATGTAACACCCATTATCATACAACCAATGAGATTACACAAAACCACATGGAAATAACCATTAGCAACATATTACCAAGAAACACTAAAAATTCCTTTTATTGCTAGGAATTGGGATTTATAACCCTTCTCCTAGTATGATGTAAACCACACATTGGGTGTGGCTGGTAAACTTTGTCCACTTTGGGGTTTTTGGAATATATTTACCTAAATTTTCAAAAAAAAAAAAGAAACAGTAAAAATTTTAAACCATTTTCCATAAAGATCCACTGCCATCTCTTTACAAGAAGGCCCAAAGCCTTTCATATATATACAACATGGTGCATTCCTATTCCATCTGACACAAGTTTACCATCACCAAAATATGTACATGATTAAACTATAATCAACAAAAATATATTAGTCAAAATCTTTGATCGATCGTGAAACCATAGCGAGACTATCCCCTCAAGGACCTGAGAGTACATGGATAACATATAGGACATGTATTTGCAACAAGACACAACTAAAAACACACCACATCAAATTTAGGTCTTCTTCCTACTTCTCTCCTGTCTTAGCATTCATGATCTCTTCTATCTCGTGCATATCCACCTAAAAAGTTGTGGAACCCATGGGGTGAGACAAAAGTCCCAGAGGGAGATATAACTCCCAAACAACACTATTATCATCACAGATATACTGTTATTAGAACAAAAATTAAATTTTCAATATAAGAAATAGATCTGACCATATAATATAAGCATGGAAAAATATTATAATAATTGAGCAGTTCAGATAACTATGACAAAATAGTAGATCAGGTAATCACTTTAGAAGAAATATGAACAACATGTATGACAACTACCAATTATGTCATACAAATACAATTGCAACCTCATTCAATATTTATGTATTCCAAGTTCAAGAGAAATATCCTACATAGATAACTAAACCATTCAATAATCAATCTCATGGTTATGCACACAGTTATGAACACAATGCTCAAGCTTATGATGCACACACTTACATTCAATCATAAGCATATTATACTCACACACATTAAATCCTTTTTATGCCTTGACTTATGCCCTAAGGATTTGATTCGTACCACACAAATCCAACCACCCCCTCTGAAGGACTACCAACGGTTCTATACAAGGTCCAACGAGATCTGCACTCCAAGACCTCACCCTCTACTCTCGGTCAGTACGAGAGACAACATATACATATTAGTCAACTGTTGATAGTGACATACAGTCAACTATTTAATCAACTAGCCTGCCTTGGTACAGGTCATGACGGTAGAGAATAGCTTACTCGTGGCTATTTAGATTAATAGAATTGGCTCACTCATGGACATTATAATATGTAAGGAATTGGCTCACTTATGGCCATATTTAAAAAGAATTGGCTCATGGATGGCCATTATTCAATAAAAGGATTGGCTCACTCATAGACATCCATTTTATAAAAGAATTGGCTCATGCATGGCCATTATTCAAGAAAAGGATTGTCACACTCATGGTCATCCATATTATAAAGGAATTAGCTCATGCATGTCCATTATTCAAGAAAAGGATTGGCTCAATCATGGCCATCTGTATTATAAAGGAATTGGCTTATGCATGGTCATTATTCAATAAATCAAATAACAATTATAACACACACTTGTAACTTTATCACAATTAACCTGGGATCTCAAGCCTTTGAACAAACTACCAATAATCTCATCTCATCATCATTATCACTTGCTATGGGTTTCAATCCCCATAGTTCATTATTGAACAATGTTACCTCTCACAAGGCAACAACCATCTCTAGGTCATATGACCCCTATACTTGATTATCACATATTATGTAGTTCCAAACCCCTTAGTTTATTATTCAACAGTGTCACCTCTCACTAGGTAACAACCATCTCTAGGTCATAAGACCCATATAAACACCATACTTGTTGTACAAGTATTTCAGATGGCTCACAAGGCCCATTCAATCTATGTAATCCCACATCACCATATCCCATAGTTGATTATTTCCTTTATCTCAAACCACTTGCATGGTTAGGGTCTCATGACAAAAGAGATATCAATTTAAATATCAGCACCATGACATAAAAGAAAAATCCCTCAATCAAGTTACAACCCTCTCATGATTAGGGTTAGGGTTTCTATTGTAGCCTATTAGGGTTTCTAAGGTTATATTCAACCACCATACTCTAATTCATAACTCCTCTCATATAGGAGTTTATGCCATTTCCATAAATATTCAAACATACTTGATTACTCACATCAGTTATCATAAATTGAATAACAACATGAGTGATAAAAATTCATCTCTCATCAATACGAAAATATTGGTTTCAACTTAATTTGTTGTATTGACTCTTTAGGGTGTATTGGCCTACACTTATCAAAGTGTATCCATCTCATTACATAGTAATATATCAACTTGATTATACTCCTCATCTATCGACCTACACTCATCTAGGTGTATCGGCCTACACATGAACCCAATGTAGGCCTAGACACATTCACTTGTGTCGGCATAGACATTATCACTTGTGTTGGCCTAGGCACTCTTACTTGTGTCATCCTAGACACTTGTGTCGGCCATGACACTTGTGCCGACTATGACACTTGTGTCGGTCTAAGTACCTCCCTTTGTGTTTCCCTAAGGCATCTCACTTGTATCACCCTATGTATCACTTGTATCACCCTATACATATCACCCTATGCATATCAAAATGTGTGTGTTGGCCAAAGCACATTTTCGTGTATCGTCCACATTATCATTGTGTGTGTTAGTCATGACACTATAACTTTTGTTTCCCATGTCACATCAAACTGATATCAGTTTTGAGGTGCTTAATGTGATATCGGTCTTGACGTTCTTCAAAGTGATATTTGTCTTGACGTGCTTCAAAGTGATATCACTCTTGAGGTGCTTCAAAGTGATATCGCTCTTGAGGTGCTTCAAAGTGCTATCGGTCTTGAGGTGATTCAAAGTGATATCAGTTTTGAGGTGCTTCAAATTGATATCGGTCTTGAGGTGTTCAAAGTGATATCATTTTAGAGGTACTTCAAAGTGATATCGGTTTAATGGTTCTTCAAAGTGATGTCGGTTTAGAGGTTCTTAGGGTGATATCAATTTCTATCATCTTCAAGCTCAAAACCTTCATCCATTAACACTCTAGTTCATGGAAAAATCCCCAAATATCCATTAGATCTCATAGATCCATAATTTAATCAAGGGAAATCAAAATTGAGAAGTAATCACCAAGTATTGTACAATGGAAAGTGTATAACAATAGAATTGAAGTAGAGTTATGCAACCCTCCTCAAGATCACCGCTAGAGCTTCAGATTCAAAGCTCCACGTTCCCAAGGTTGAATATGACATATTCAAAGGTACAAGATTCGACTATAGCTTCACCTACATCAAGAAGAAGGAATCATAGTTAGAAACTTGGTGAAGAAGAAAAGAAAGAAAGAATTACGACTCGAGATACATAATTCTCTAAGGTTTAAGATTGTCATGGAATCACCTTAGACAAGATGCTCAAACTTCCTATTGATCCTTGATCTCCTAGGGTCGTCCACCAAGAAGGAGTTAGTAAAAGAGTCAAAAGGTTTACTTGCTTTTGAAAAGAGGGGTTTATATAGTTGAGTTCCAAGAGAAAGGCTATATGAGTGGTGTCATCACCATATGTAACTAGGTGACACATGTCCATGGATGGTGGCACCATGCAACCATAATTATCTCATCATGAAAAACTCTTGAGGAAAATTCAAGAATGGGATATTGTTCATTGGGTAGATTACTTGATAAGATATCACAACCCAATATTAATTTATATGCAAACTGATACACCTTTAGCAAGGAACATCTAAACCTATAGGCTGCACCTACTTGAGGTGCTTAGCCTGATTGGAATACTTCTAAAAAGGTGCTAAACTGATATGGGACATCCTATATGGTTTCTAAACCAATAGGCACTCCCATATATTCCTCATAACTCGACACAACCTTATCTAGGGTTCAAGATACTGAATTTTCTTTTGTTCTTTCACCACCAAGAGTTCTATCACTCAACCAAGACTCAAACTGCCCCCCCCTCCTTTCTATTTCCTCCAAATGATGAAAAAAGAGATAAGGGACACTCTAGGCATGGAATTTGTATGTTAACCCATTACATTGGGTAAATTGCAATTTACATCAAAACTAGCACACAAAGCACAAGCATCATCCACACAGGCTCAACTTGAAACTTAAGCTCCCCACAAGGCTCCCCATAGCATCATCCTCTCCTTATGATGCTAAAGCACTAAGGCTCCCCCTCCTTTATATTTCCTCTAAATGATGCAAAGAGAGAAGGGACACTCTAGGCATGGTAATTTGCATGTTAACCCCTTACTTTGGGTACATTGCAATTTACATCAAAACTAGCACACAAAGCACAAGTATCATCCACACAAGCTCAACTTGAAACTTAAGCTCTCCACAAGGCTCCCAATAGCATCATACTCTCCTTATGATGATAAAGAACTAAGGGTACACTCAACATGTGAAATATTTCAAGATTGCCCTTATCTTGGGTAAATTGCACTGTGGTCCAAAATAAGCAAACATTGCCCAAACATTATTCAAACGGGCCCAAACTTGAAACATTGGCGTGTCACGTGTTAGTAAAACACCTAAAAGGATTAAATTTAAGTTATAAAAACTTACTTAAGTAAAACAAACAAGATTATCTCAAAATCTTGGTCAGGGGTGTTATAGGGATTGATAGCCAAAGGGGAGAAAGTCGACACTAGCACATTGATAACACAAAGGACAACTCCTTGTTAGTTTTAGATGAACGAAAAAAGTTCTTGATCATCCGTGTAGAATACATAGAGATGTGTATTTTGTTACCACCACACTATGATGACATCATCAACCACCATCCTTGGTGAAACACTAGGTGGCTACCGCTGACAACCATTTGGGTGCTACTTGAGAAATATGCAAATTTTTGTAAGAATTGTTGCTAGACTTGATCTGAGACCAGGTATTTGATTTGCAACCTTTATTCATGTTCATAGATATTGAAGCGCTCAAATGGTTATTGAGGAATATGGAAACTAAATTATTTCTTCCGCCATCTTTTCTCCATATTTTCCTGTAGTGGTATTAGAGAGCCTCATAAATTTACTATATCTTGGGATTTAATCGATATGATCAATTTTTAGTAGCATCATTTATTTTATTACATGTGATGTGAATATTTAAATAATTAATATGCATATCTTATTAAATACCACTTACACTAGGGAATTTCACATAGATCCTATATATATGATATGATATGATATATATTCAATTTATATGTGTTTCCCTAGAATCATTTTGATGGTGGATTTAGTTGTGGTTATGATCAATACCTCCTAAATTTTTGTGCATGATTGAATGGTTTATATCCTACCTTTTTAAAATCCGGTTAGTATATTGAGCTTCTCTCTCTTTCTCTATATGTAAGTTGATGTTGTCCTCCTTATACTCCCCTCGAATATAACTCGAGGTTTCACTTGTACAATGTTATACATAATAGTGTAGTTTTACTTTCTGTTTCAGAATAAGAAAAGACATTATGCACCAAGAGAATCGATCGATTGGGAGTTGAGTTGATTAAGAGGAGGATAGAAGAGGCTGCAAATTAAAGGAGTGAATTGATCGAATGGAGCCCCATTAAACCAACTGGAGGAGTTTAGATAGTTGCTTGAGCCAAGTGCCAGCTATTGACTAATGGAGGCCAATCAACTAAAAAGTAGACAGATCGATCGATAGGAAAAGTTCAATTGAATGATCGACTAGTTTCGAGCATAATTTTATGCAGGTTGCAATATGTGATGTTTGACATTAGGTCGATATTAAATTTTTGTGGATCTAAAGAATTGCATTAGTGTGGTCATAATCATCACTTGTATTTTTATGGTTGCATGTTTCATTTGTGGATATATTATGTAAATGATACATATTATAAGTATGTGGTGATTGGATATGTATTTATATACAAATAAAATACCAAAATAAATATATTAAGCCATATATTATTTCCATAAGCAACACACATGAAAAGGTTGATAGACTAAGCGTGGGCATGCCAAGTGTGGTCTATTTCTATCTCGTAGAAGTGTGATGGTAATTGTGAGGGCATGCCATGCAGTGTGCATTACTATTGTTTTGACTTTTGGGTCAGGCTTAATTAGGTGACCTTAATGATATTAAGTGCCTTGAATCATACAAATGTCATAGGATAAGGAGTTGTGCATATCCTCTGTCCAAGAATTGCATGAGATGTAATTTGAATATGTTGTCCACCTTAATAATTGGTTGTCGACATCGATGTTATCTAGGTAATAACATAATTTTTTTGAATCTTGGCTCACTAGAATGTTGTATGTTGTAATCTTCTAAATTGATAGGGAGGGCAATCAACTTGAAAAAAATTGTGGGAGAGATAATTCATTTAAGGCCTAATTAATATCATTAACATTTTCTTTTGACAAAAAAAATCAAAAGGGTTTTGAAAGAACGCAAACTTTCATACGTAGAAACAAATGGAAAAAACAACACATTCTCTTCGTAGTCGGTCATGGAGAAGGACAAGTTGAATGAGAATAACTTGCATGACTTCTTTAGGATATCGAGAATCAATCTCACACAAGGGCACAAGCTCTATCTCCTACAGGCACAGAGCTAGATGAACACTCTCCCACTGTGACTAAGGAACATGGATGCTTATAAGAAGCACACTAAATATGTTGTAGATGTCGATTGCATGATATTGTGATCATTGAACTATGAGTTGCAGAGACAACATGAAAACATGGATGTTCCTGAGATGGTTATGTATCTTAAGAATATGTACCAAGATTAGGAAACAAAAGAGAGATATGATGTCTCAAATGCATTCTTCAAGTACAATATGGCTAAAGGAGATCCAATAGGGCCTCATGTGCTGAAGGTGACAGAGTTGTGGGGAACCTAGCAACGCTGGGATTCCCCTAGGACTAAGAGTTGGACAATTTGTCATGAACTGCAACATGAATAATTTCGATAAGTTGTGGCCAAAATTTCTTAGCATGTTCGAAACTGTTGAAGGGCAAATGAAGAAGGACAAACCCATATTTGTGATGATGATAAACAAAGGAAAAGGGAACTCCAAGGGAAAAGGCAAGACTAAGAAGAGTTCTAAAGCTTGCTAGAAACCCAAGACTTATTCACTCAAAACAAAGGGAGGGGTGAATAAGGAAGGTTGTTGCCACCATTACCGCCAGGATGGACACTGGAAAAGTAATTTTCATCTTTACATAGAGGAACTAAGGAAGAATAAGTAATGGATAGAGATTTCCACCTCAGATATATACGTTATTGAGATAAATATGTCTACTTCTTCATCTTGGGTAGTATATACCAGATGTGCATCTCACATATGTTCAATATGCATGATCTGAAAAGAAGTAAGCCTTTAAGAAAGGGTGAGGTCGGTCTGTGCGATGCGATTGGAGAAAGAGTTGCTTCCACTACAATTAGAACCTATCAATTATCTCTAACTAGTAGTCTTGTAATAGAGTTGGAGAACTTCTACTTGGTACCAAGAATTCATACAAACATCATTTATGTATGTAGAATGGATAAGAATGGATTTGGATTTCATATAAAGAATGGTCAATCTTCTATTTCTAAAGATGTGATATCTTATTAAAGTGTCCATGTGTCCTATGGTCTTTACTTATTATTTTTAGAGATGAATATTTGTACCATAAATACTAACATGTTAAAACTTGACAATTCAATCAAAACATACATGTGGCATTGTCGTCTAGGGAACATTAATGAGAAACACATCTCTAGACCTCATAAAGATGGTTATCTAGACTCTTTTAAATTTGAAACAATAGAGATATGTAGATCTTCTTTATTGAGATAAATGAAATAGATTCCTTTCACTGGACACGGTGAGAGAGTGAGTGATCTATTGGGACTCATACATATTGATGTATGTGGACCATTTAGCACAAATTCTAGAGGTGGTTATGAGTACTTCATTACCTTTACTGATTATCTTGATATATATTGCTAGGTGTATTTCATAAGCACAAGTCAAAAACCATTGAAAAGCTCAAGGATTTCATGAATGAGGTATAGAATCAACTTGGTAAATGTATTAAAGCTCTTGATTCTGATTGTGGTGGAGAACACTTAAGCTGAGAGTTTGAGGCACTTCTAAAATAATGTGGTGTCATATCAGAATGGATTCCACCCAGAAGACCACAATATCATGGTGCATCAAAAACAAGGAACCACACATTACTGGATATTGTGCAGTCAATGATGACTTTCACTAATCTTCTGACTTCCTTTTGGGGATATGTTATATAAATTGTAACATTTACACTTAGCCACGTAACATGTAAGTTAGTTCAAATGACACCATATCAGATATGGCATTAAAAGTGTCCCAATGTATCTTTTATGAAGATTTGGGTATGTGAAGCTTATTTGAGAAAGTTGTTTCCTATAAATCTTAGACCCAAATTGATTAAATGTTATTTTGTTGGTTATTCTATTGAATCTAAAGTATACTAGTTTTATACTCCATATGACAATAAATCATTTGTTTCTAGGGATGTTGTATTCCTAGAAAAGGAATTTATTTCCAAAGGAATCACAGGAGGAAAGTTGAACTCAAAGAGGTTCAAGACTAATAAGAAAGCATTGAACCGGTAGTTACAAAAGGAACAAGGAGAGTCACAAATTGTTGTGGAATCTAAAATTTCTCATGTAACACAAGAACCTCATAGATCTAGTAGGAAATGCCTTGAGCCTGGAAGATTTATTTATCTTATGAATCAAGAAGGAAATAAGTTGGTCATAGATGATAAACAAACAAACATTGAAGAAGTTATTAAGGGACCAGAGTCTAAGAAGTATATTGGGCCATGAGAACTCTGAGATGGAATCCATGTGCACCAATAAGGTATGGACCTTGGTGGATCCACCTAAAGGGTTAAACACATAGTGCGCAAATGGGTATTCAAGAAGAAGACGGACATGTATGATATTTACAACCCTATAAAGGCTGATTGGTTATGAAGGGTTTTAGACACGTTCAACTTATTGAATATGATGAAACTTTTTCTCAAATTTCCATGGCTAAATCTGTCAGGATCATGCTTGACATTGCAGCTTATTATGACTATGAGATTTGGCAGATTGATGTTAAAGCTGCATTAATTAATGGGAATCTACTTAAGGATGTGTGCATTACGCAACTTGAGGGTTTTATAAATCTAAAGGAATCCAATAAAGTTTGTAAGTTACATAGGTGAATCTAGGATTTAAGCAAGCATTTTAGAACCATAATCTTTGTTTTGACAAAACAATCAAAGATTTTGGCTTTTGTCAAAATGCCGATGAATTGTGTGTTCACAAGAAGGTTAGTGGAAACATTATTCATTCCTCATATTATATGTAGATGACATACTATTGATGGAGAATGGCATCCCTACTTTAGAAATGGTTAAAGCTTTATTGGGAAGTACATTCTCTATTATGGACATAGGCGAAGAATCATATATCTTAGGAATCAAGATCTATAGAGATAGATCTTGATGGCTTCTTGGCCTGAGTTAGAGTGCATACATTGCCAAAGTGCTAAAACGGTTCATCAAACTTCAAGAGAGCAAACTTACCCATGTCTCATGGTGTTATTATCTAAAGAAAGCAATGTCCTAGTTTTATGAAGAGTGGGAACACATGAGTAATATTCTAGATGCATCTACAATAGGATCTATCATGCACACAATATTATACACTCATCCCGATGTCTCATGTATGCTGAGCATGATGAGTAAATATTACTCAACTCCCAGTGAAGTTCACTAGACTACCATGAACAACATCCTTTACTATGTGAGAAGAACTAAGGATCAATATTTTATCTACAATGATGAGGAAGAGTTGGTGGTAAAGGGTTACATTGATGCAAGCTTCCAAACTGATAAAGATGACTTTAGATTGCAATCTGGATTTGTGTTTTGCCTTAACAATAGAGCTGTTAACAAGAAGAATTCCAAGCATGAGATATTTTTTGACTCTATAATAGAGGCCAAGTCGATTGCTGCCTCCAATGCAACAAAGGTAGCTGTTTCTATCAAGAAGTTTCTCACTAAACTTGGGGTGGTTCCAATCATCAACAAAGAAGTAGAGTTGTATTGTGACAACAATGGAGCACTTGCACAATCGAAGGAACCTAGATCACATCATAGTTCCAAGCACATAAAACACTGGTTGCATCTCATATGAGAAATCATATAGTGAGGAGATGTGAAGATTTGTACACTACCAACTGAAACCAATGTTGTTGGCCTCCTGACCGAAGAACATTTGTAGCAGAAGCATGTAGGTCATGTTAGATCACTTGTTATTAAATTCATGTGTTATTGGCCCTATGTACAAGTGAGAGTTTGTTGGTATGTACACCCAAATATCACGTCATAAGATGATTGTAATGAGGCATCATGTAATTTATTTGATTAATATTAAAGGCAACATTTGTATACATGTTTGTTAAAATATGAGAGATGGTATAGCATAATAGATGTTTTAAAAAATGATATTAGTTGATGACATGTCATCAGGTTGAGAACCTTAACAATGGGGTCTTGTGTATGATAAGAGTATATACATTCTTCTTGTGTCCCTAGTCAAATATTATTGTGGAAACAATATAGACAAGAATGATTTATATGACTAGAATGTGTGTTGACTGATCATTAAATCTCATTTGTAATGATTTATGATATCAGACCAAACACATAGGTACTTGTTAGAGAACAAGTGTTCCAAGTAGACTCACATTCAGAGTGATACATAAAAACCATGAAATAGTAGTCATAATTAGCTAGCATAGTGATAGTAGTGATTGTTGTTCTTTCACCTGAAGTCACTACATTCATCACACGTCGTTTGATGTATTTTGACACCATCCAACATTACCTTGAATAAGGGTTACCATACATGTGATGTTTGAGTACGTTGTGATATATGGGGATTGATTGTGAGTGATGCAAATGGGATTTGTCCCTCCTACCATAGTTGATATCCTGGCCACTAGATAAGAGAGACTGAGAAACATATGGCCATACTGATGTGATATGTGAGATCACATGCATCTCAGATAGTTTGCTATGGTTCAAGGAATATGGATTGAATATTAAGAGGATGATGATTCCAATGCTTGAGCTCAATCTGAATCTTAGAGACAATGGAACTATACAATCATAATAACACTGATGATAGATGTAGGTTGAAGTTATTCTACAACTTTTGAATTACTTGTGTATAAATGATGTGTTTCTAGATATCACTCATTTTCAATGATGTTTTAATTTAGCTAGGTACATTCATTACCAACATAATTTATTACCTAAAGGGTCACTCACATAAGATGCACCAAGGATAGGGGTTACTCATGAGTAACTGTTGACTTGAATGGTAAAGTGTTTAGGTAATCAACAAAAAAACATTGGCTAACAGTTGACTGACTGGAGTGTCCGTTCGACCAATTGGGAATGCCAGTCGATGGACTGGAGTGTCCAATCAACCGAATGGAGGCATTATAAGACTAGATCAATGTATTGATTCTAACATCATGATGTTCATTAATTGGCACATAGAAAGACAATATGTTTCTAATTATGAAAAATATCTAATGAACCAATCCGAGTGTCCATTCGATCAACTGGTGTTTGAATTCGACTGACTGGGAGTCCAGTCGACCATCTTAGGATTTGCAGCAACACAAAAAATCGTGAACAACTCCTCATGTCCATGGGTTATTGACGTGATCCATTGGTTTACAAGAATGAGGTAAGGTTTTTTTTGTTTCCGCTGCCATCTATGTCACCATATTTCCTTACGTCATCTACAAGTTTTTAGATGGTCATTTTATAGTATCCAAGAAAGTGTTGTTTCCTTATGGAGGTGGATCATACAATGATCATATCATGAATCTTTTGTAGACTACACACATGTACAAGAAACCCGCAACCTTATAATACTATTTGTCTTCTAAATCCCCTCTTTTAGAAAATGTTGACACTATTCTTGGTTGTTTCAATTCATTGATTAATGGGATTTTGTAATGACCCCGCCTCCTGGTAACCCCCAATTAAGGGAGACCAAAAGGTTAGAGCCATTATCCCAATGTTTTGGATCAATGGTTCGACAAATAATCAATAATAATGACTAAATTCTACCAAAATTATACTGAAAAGCTGGAATAAAATAAAACTTTGCATACCTTTTTAAAATCTTGGATTTCTGGACTTCTATCCACAATTAGAGTGTATTCTAACTACTCCTCCTTGTACTTTAATTCATATATTCACAATGTATCACTTTACTATTTTTCCTTTTCATATTGTACCTAAAATGCCGACAAACAAAACGTCGGTCAGCATAAATGAATATGCCGGTATGCGGGGACAGCCAAAATTTCACAAATATTGCTAACAACCTAAATATCACAATTAAGTTATTTAAAAATCCAAATTACGTTTTCAATGTGACATTATCCACCACTTTTGCCCTAACCCTGGAATACCCTCTCTAGGGTTTTTCCTTTACAAGAGACATAAGGCCACCTTCTCCATCCTGAGCTTGGTGCCTGGGGTCACCTCTCATGGTACCCAATAGTCATGCAAGAAACATAAGGCCACCTTCTCCATCCTGAGCTTGGTGCATGGGGTCACCCCTCATGGTGCCCAATAGTCCTCCCTCTTGGGCTTGACCTAATTGACCTTCCCTCTAGGGCTTGGCCATGCATCATACATCAGGGTGGCATGTAGGTGTGAGAATGCACTTATATAATTAATTGTGATAATCATAGTGACTTTAATGGTTTGCATAAATGAACATCCAACATTTTAGGTTGCATCCAATTCGATCAATCATTCGAGAAAAATCTGTGAAACTAGATCGATTACTCATAAATAACCACATACATGTACTGCTGATTTGAGATAGAATCAACCAATTAGAAATCCAATCAAGCAAGCAAGTACACAATAAGAATCCTGAAATAAACATACAATTTCCTTTTATCAAGATCTATCCAAACCAACTTGCTCCTTAGGATTTCTAGTCCTTTTTAGGATTTCTACCCTTTTTTAGGGTTTCACTTGCCATTAGGGTTTTGCCTTTACATTTAGTACCAAAAACCCTAATTAGAAAACACTACTTATAAACCCTAAGTTTCACATCCTATCTCTCCTAGTAGGCTTAGGAACAACATTTATCAACCTTTTCCATATATTTTGAATAAAACATAGTTTTCTCTTATTTTACCCTAAATTAGGGTTTCTAGATCCATTATCTTACATCTTGGATTCCTTGGACCTCAAGGAACCCTAAAGGCACAAAATCCCATCGTGGGAAATATTCCTTTGGCTTTTTCCCTTATTCCTTTCTCTCTTTCTTACTTATATCTTTTATTAAATAAATTCCTTTTCCTTTTATCTTTTTTTTGTAATTGGGCTCAATAGCCAATAAAGTGCACTATGAAACTAAACAAGCCTATTGTAAACAAAATACGTCCAATTGTGGCCATCAATGCCACTTTCTAGAGATTTCCATACATTTCTCATAAATTCATTGCGCAATATCTATTATCTTTTATTTTTCTCTATTGTTTGGACTTTTCTTCTTTTCCTCTCTTTTATATCCATTATTGGATTAATAGAACAATAGACATCATGAAATTCATATCGAAGGGGATATTTGCAAAGAAACTCATTCTTTGAAGCAAAGCATACAACCTTCTCAATTCAAGTTTGTGTTCATAAAATTATTACATTTCAATTATGAAAACACATGTAAAATTGAGGTTGTAACATCCTTCCCCTCTTATAGGAATTTTTCCCTCAAAATTCCACCAAACAAACAAGCAAGCAGGATAAGACTTTCTCATATCCATCATCGTCTCCTATGTGGCTTCATCCTCTCCATGATGCTTCCAAAGAACCTTTATCGTCTTATATTATTACATCTGAGTTCTTTCTCACCTTGGTATCACGTACCCTCATAGGTGACTTAGGACATTTTAGCCTCTCTAAAAGCTCAATAGGTTCATGGCTCAGCACATGGCTCAGGTACATCACATAGTGTACTAGATCGGACTCACGGAACACATCATACATAATATTATCCTAAGGCGTAAGGCTAAACATAAGAAACTCCACCAATCCATTTCAAATGGACCTATGTATCGGGGACTCATCTTTAGATATAGCTCAGAGGGGTCAGGTTTTCATAACACATATTCTCCCACAGTGAACTGCATGTCAGTCTTCTTTGCATTAGCTCACGACTCATGTTGCCCCTGGGCTTTCTCAGCCATCGCATGATCAAAGAGACTTCATCTGCACACACTGTGGTCTCTCTGACCTTCACAAGGTCCTTTCACTGACATCATCTGAATGAAGTGGTGACCGACACAACCTCCCTTACATAGCTTCTTACAGCCTGATACTAGCTATGGTGGTTATAATCACAAGCAAATTCTCTTAGGGCAGGGACTTCTCCCATGTATCACCCGAACAAGCACACACACTCTCATCAGATCCTCTAGTCTAGATCATACTCTCTTGACTGTCTATCTGTCAGGGGTGATAATTTGTGTTGAACTTCAAGCTGGCATCGAGTTCTTCATGTACGTACTTCCACCGCATGAATGTGATCTTGAGGTCACACTACATATATTGAACTCGACGACAATGCAGATGAACTATCTCTTCCTCAAATATAGTTCAACTAGATTTGTCACACTGATAGTGCTCTCTGTCTTAGGCAAGGGATTAGGTCAACTTGGTAAGGTGATCTACCGTACCCATATTGCATTATGTCCTCTCTTGGTTCAGGGGAGACCCACCACAATGTATATGGTGATATACTCCCATTCCCTTTCAGGGACTCTTCATTATCTATAGTAACTCACTGGGTACTGGTGTTTGACCTTCACCTCCTGGCATGCATGGAAACAAGCCACATGCAATTCTATATACTTCTTCATCTCAGGTCCTCAAAGCACTACTGCAAACTTTAATCATCTTAATAGTACCAGATGCAGGGTGTACTTATCATCACAAGATCCTACATGTCATGATTCCTCAAGGTTGACTCCTAAGAAACCGCTGCAATACACTATTCATGGGTTCCATCACCTTCTTTTTATAAGAAATGTATTTGAGGTTTTTCAACCATTCTCATATTGTATCAAGCCCTAGGCTGGCTAACCAAGCAACCACCACTAACTCGACCAATGGATGTCATTGTATCTGAGTGTTAGCCAAACATATCTCACAAACTTAGGGTTCACCTAGCCACCTCTTCTAGCCTCTCTACGGGCTAAACTAGACAACTACGTATCGAAAAAGAACATTCATGACCACCCTACATCTTATGTTCTAGGTAACGATGAAGACATAAACCTTCATATATTCCACTTATCATCCTCATCTCAGATTTAGGTCTAATCGAGTCAAGAAAACTCTGAGCTTATCATCCTGCCAATCGAACTCAAACTTATATAACTCATAAATTCCATATCTCTCTTGATAGGAACGTCCTCATATGATGACTACCTTAGTTCTCTTCGTGTTTGCAACCCATATATAAAAATGCATGATACTTCCTCAATCCTCAAAAATCATAGCAATGTTTCAACTCACATCATATTTATCCTTAGTGTATGGCATGCATATTTCCCTATCTCTCACCCCCATAACGAGAGGAAATAAGCATTTGGCTGCAGTTCAAATACAAAGTTCATCCCGTTCCAAGAGTAGAGATGGTGCATCACACATTGCCAATACACTTTTCCAGTCCATGTTGAAACTACATCACATGTCTCCACAACATGAACATCTCGATTATGGGTCTACACCCATGGGAAGACTTTTCCCATCACCTTTGTATCTTAACATATCTCTTTTATGTGCAATCCTTAGTCATTACCTCAAGGTCTCTAGGGTGCCGACACTTTTGGAGTGATCTGACCCTTATGCATCTAGGGAGTACCTATCACCTTTACCCCTTAGGCCCCATTAGCTCATGAAGGTAGCCAACCTCCTAACCCATGGTCCTTGGGCAAAGGTAGTTGTTACCTCCCGACCCTATGGTCTCGTGCATCCAGGGAACAAACAACTCCTACTTCCATCAGTCTTATCCCTTCATGACCTTAGTATAGACTTAGGATTCCAACATAGAACATCTCATTCTTGAATCTTTACCCAAAACTTCATCATCTCTCTGGGCACTCATGGTCAAACTTACATCCTTTCATAGGGATCATGGCGACCTACCAAACTTGGTCAGGCCTTCATAAGGTTACCTCCATGGCAACATATCTTCATGCCCCTCAGAGATGGTCACACAAGTGTCTATAGATTCATGCTCACACCATGTGCTCTCCACTTAGCTCATTAAGATCCTATGAGAGATCTCTTTAGGTTACTTCGAATCTACACAAAAGTTGATACTCACCCTACAGAAGGGTCCCTCCCCAGGATGGGAGAAAACTATCTCTTGAGAGCAACAAAGGTCACAAACATCCTCACGTCTAGAGTTTACACCATCATGAGCATGCTTATCCCTA
Organism: Alisma plantago-aquatica; assembly: GCA_963693085.1. NCBI lineage: Eukaryota > Viridiplantae > Streptophyta > Magnoliopsida > Alismatales > Alismataceae > Alisma > Alisma plantago-aquatica. The sequence goes on from OY856412.1 coordinate 522,366,370, forward strand.
TCAAGTTACAAAGGCACGTAGCTAACAAGAAGACCACCTACTAAACCATGCCAGGTCTCTGTGGCAGGTCATACTTGTTTCTATTGCTCCACATCGGACAAACATCATACATGCATATGTCACCAACTTAAGTGTGTGGGATTCATCAAACATATACCTTAGTCCAAGAGGTTTCATTTTCCTCTAAATTTGACGGGTGCCATGCCCAAAACTGTAGGAACTCACCCATCTTCATGAGCATTAGGCGCACCAGGTACTGCTACTTCCCCTCTTAGGTCTAGGAACCCTAGGTTCACTTTTATGCATAAGTTGTCTAACTACATGCTCAACTTTTCATCCACTAACCAAACAAGTACAGGGTATAACATGCACTTCCTACTACTCTTCCACCTGAGCAACACCTAAGAGTCCTACTCCAGGACAACCAACTAGGTGCGAGACCTCACAACTTGATACTATACCTCATCAGGGTCAAAGGAACTCTCCTTCCTATACCTAGAAGGTAAGGTAGGCACATACAACATCTATAGATCAGTACTAGAAACCTCATTCTTCTTCTAGGGTCTAGTTCCTCTAAAACCAACCATGATACCACAAGCCTCCAAGGATCATGCACAAGGCAACCACAACCATCCACTTAGGTCATCCATTCTAGGTCATAACATACCTAACTTCTCATGGTTTCTTATATCTCAGAGTCTAAGCATCCAACCCTCTTGCTCATGCCTTTCTCTCCCTACAGCTGACCTTACCACTGGAGGTTCTCTCTCTAAGAAAGTGGATCAAGCTCTTAAGGATACATGCATACACCTACCTGGGTGAAACGTATGATCCAAACCTTTGTTCGATCAAGGTTATCCAAAGCTCAACATGCTTATCTCATAAGCTATCCATCATGCCCTTCTAGTCTATGTATCAACCTACTGCCAACACAACTATCATACTCTTCTACATGGGTGCATGCTCTTCCATACTCGTATCCTCCCATAAGGGTTTCTCTATGGTCACCACTATCCTCTTTAATGAAGGAGCTATCCTTCACCCTAACATGCATGACCCTTCTAAGGTTGGGTCTCCCAAAAGGCACTAGGTCCACCAACCTCACCTAGCTCATGCTTCTCATGGGTACTCCAAACCAAAAAGCATGTCAATCCATGTATATTGTCGACCAAGATATCTATCTCATCATGTCATCTCTCTCTCTCTATCAACCTCTTAGGTTTAGGGTTAGCATCGTCCTCAGAGGATGTGCCATGTCTCTACCTCTTCCTGGAGGCCTCTAGCTCCAAGGCTAACTCTCTCCTCATCCTCCTCTAAGAAGGTCTAACCTCGGATCTCTCCCAAGGGCAGGACTACACACGCCATGCAACCTTAAGCATGTAACTCATCTTTAGCTTACGCTTAAACTATTAATCTTATATCCATGACATCTTGTTTACATGCTTTTCATTGATTTGATGGAGGATCCCTTAATCCTTATCGTAGTTACCATGACCTCAAGAGGGTGAGGAAGAGAGGGAAAACCCTAAATCTTAGAATCCTTGGTTGAGAAGGGACAAAATGGATGAGAGAGTCCTAAAGGTATCTTATTTCGAGTCAAAATCTAAGACATTAGCCAGGCAGATGGTCAGATGATTTTCATGGGGTAGAATTTATCCTTGTGTAAAAACCTATCACCTTCTTGATTTTGGAATACTAGTCACCAAACAGTTCATCGACAATTAGAATCCTCAGTCATTAGGGAGAGGCTCTAATTCATGAGCCTCACTCCATGTGAGTTTCATCATCTTCATCGAATGATCTGTAGTTTTTGTCCATGTGCCCCAGTAGGCCACACAAGTAGCAGAAGGTCAAGAGCCTATCATACTTCAAGTACAGATCTATAAAATCACCATTCCCCCCTGATTTTCTAAATTGTTTTCAGTGCATGATTCAGACTCTAGTAGATGTCTCCCATCCAAGCTCATCCCTATCCATCTTGATTACTCTGCCTATTTTTCTTGCTATGCTTAGAATTGTTGATTCTGAATGGAACCCTATTGGTATGTTGTATATTCTCACCCAGATCGGGCATTCATTGAACTGCATCTTCCTGGTTGATCACTTTCTTCAACATCCTTAATCAACATGAGTTTATTATCAAAATTCCATGGGACACCCTCCTTCGCCTTTCATTTATACCTCCAATTGGATGATGAAGGTCATTGTATCAATGGACATAAATATCACTTTTCCTGTTAACATCCATGCTTAGGTTAAGGTCTTCCTCATCCCAAATAGATTGTATGCTTGATATGATAGGATTATAGCCACCAGTGCTAATTCAACATGGTCTTCTATTTGGACATGTTCATCCTCTATGATTTCAGCCACTTCTTCTTAATCCTATGTGAACCTTACTTTCCCACATAATTTAGTCAATTTGTCCTCTATCAGAATGATGCTAAGACGTGTGAGATCTTATACCCACAACACCACCACTTGGACCTACAACAAAGAGACACAAAAATACATGGAAGCGTATGACTACCACCAACGTATTCCATATTGTTGTGGATTTCCAATGCGCAAGGTTTAATTTCGGGGAGAGTCTATTTTGGGGGAGCTACTGAGCTTCTAGCATAGCATTATCCTTAAGTTGAGGTAGAACAAAAGTTGTCAACATGACATTCGTCCCATAACTCCTTTTCATCTCCTATCTTGGGCAGCCATCCTTAGGGTAACTTCTCTAACATCTAGAGAGAAATTTGATGGAAAACATGTCTCACTGGTTGTGTCTAATGTGCATAACATCTTTGTCTCACTCTTTGGTACATGCTCCCATTATATAGGAGAGCCATGGGTTCTAGAAAACCCTAATTCCCTTCTCATTCCTAATTGCTATCTCAAAACAACCTAAATGATGTAAACTCAGACTTTGATTCGAATAGGCGACTAGAATCCCTAATATGTTGATTCAGTCAGTCCAAATTTAGATCTGTATTCCCTACTAAATTCCAATTAGCCAATTAGGTTTCTCAATTGACCAACTGGTTTAGTCAAGATCAAAACCTAAAATTGTTTCCAAAGTAAAACCTTCCTTTTTTAATTCCTATCAGCCACAATAGAGTGCATTGTAAAATTCACTTGACCAATTTGTCCATGCACTGAAACAATCCTATTGTCTGAGTGGATCTTCCAGTTGCTCGATAGGGTAGGAAATTGGGATAATTAGGATTCAGAACCATTCTAACAATACAGATTGCAAGTTTCAATTACCTTATGCATCCTATTGTGTGCAACCTGGTAGGTTCTTAATTATGTTGGTAGTGATGTTCAAAGCCTCACAAGTAATGACTGATGTCTAGCCACACATTATTGCCACCTAGTAACATGAGTAAGCTGAAGAACAACTTCAACCTATAAAGTGATCAATGTTATCATGAATGTGCAATCCCTTTTTCATATATATACTGAATGGAACTGAGGCGTGGAACTTTGATTCTTTTAATATTCAATCTAGGTTTGTTGAATAATAAATGACTATTTGAGATATTTTGAACTCAATAGCACATATTGACCCACATGGGCGTGAATATACACTTCATAGTCTCTCTTATGAAGTGGCATGGATATCACTATGAAGGAGAGACAAATTGCATCTACTATGACATCCAAATTTTATAAAACATATAAATTACTGAGTGGAAGAATATTCTCCCAGGGAATGACAAAAAATGATATTCATTGCATAAAAAAGTTTAATTATACAATAAAAGATACATTGTGCAATTTCTCACATCTCAAACTCATAACATGAAATTTACACTTAGAAATCATACACTCTTCTCATAACATGAGAGAAAATCTAAAGGGATTGGTATATTATAGTTGATACCCCACCAAGTCCTTCCATATTGGAGATCCTCAAATAATTATTTCCCATTAGATATCTAAACTCTTCTATTCTTGCTCTTTTGCATGTGGGCTTAGAGCCCCCACCCATGCATCAAACAAATTAGTAAGTGGAATTGAGTGTATTATAAAACATAATAACATATACTTTAAAATAAATACATTTTACATCATCAAAAAATATGTTTACATTTTATCATCATCTTGTGTCTTACTTATATAAGAATCCTCCGGTTTTTCACTAAAGTGCCTCTTCTCTTTGACATAATTTCCTCTTCAATTGCACTAAACTTGGAATGCTAAGAAGTCCATGATTTTCACAGAAGTGCATTGTATTCTAGGAATACCATCACAAGGATCTTACATGAGGTTCATTTATTATCTTTATTCTTGCTCTGGAATACTCTTTACTCTTGCTACTTGACATGAGTACAATGTGATATGATGATTCTTGGAATCAAACAATATATAGGATATCATTTATCCAATAACTTTTAACTTTAATCAACAAAACTATAGTATGAATAATATAATCACATCATACATGTATATTGTACATAGTAAAATATAAGCATTCAATAATTATGTTCAAAGTGGATGGACCACTTACTGAGATTGGATAAACTCCTAATTTGTCTCTTAATATGCCTTGAAGTCTTCGTCAACCCTTATCTTTCATAGAAATCATCATAATTCATCAACTCTATAGGTTTTGCTATACATATTACGGTTTTTATTTTTGTCCTTCGTATCATCTAATCCTATAATAAGCTCCTAATTTATAAAAGTCCTTCAAATATATTATATCTACATTTTCATCATTACCACTATCATCAATTCCTTATTCAATTTAGTTAACATCCTAACCTACTTCTCAAGTATAAAATCATTAAATTTGGCAAACAACATCTAAATTCAATATCAATGATAGGATAACTAAAAAATTAATTCTGCATATTTTCTTCAAATTTAAAATCATTGATTGATGTCTCAATTTACAAAAAAAAACCTAACAGGTAAACTACACATAACAAATCATATCCATCAAAATACTATAGTTAGATTTTTATTAATCTATGTTTTTATCTGGGATCAAAACTATATACTAAAACGAAGTTTATTAAATTCCTCTTTTTATCCTAATTTATTTGATATATAATTTTGCATAGTTCATGTGTTCATAGGAAAACCTTGGGTTTTTTAAAGATGTATGAATTATATAAGTATACTTAAGTTTCCTAGACTGGGAGGTCACATCTATTGGGCCGAACCACCAATGCATGTAGTCACAGGGATCCAGAAGCGTGGACCCTTTGTTGACTGACTATGATTGCTAAGGACAAATGCCTTCTATCTTCAAGCATGATGTCATTTTTTCATTGCTAAATTTGGTACCACCGACTGCTATGGTGGTGGTATTGAGGTGCATTTTAGCTACCCCTATTGAAAATATCCATGTTACTGACTTTGCTACTTCTTGCACACCAAACACAAAGGATCAAGGTGCCTTTTTTACATCTAAAAATGTCTAGTAATTGGAATGCAAATGAAAATAATGATAACTCCTAAAAATATTGTAAAAGACAAAAACTAAGATGTGATAAAATAATATTGGGTTTCCTCCCAATAAGATCCCTAGTTTTACTTCCTAGACTCGATGACCAAATCATGCAAGACATCACTAAAGCTCAAGGAGCTTCAACTGCTCTCCCTCATTTATCAAATCTCCCCAATATTAGTGTTTCAACCACTGTCCATTTATGAGAAATGAATCAACTCCATTACTAATATTCACTAGTACACAAGGGAATGCCTTAGCCACCTCATATGGGCCACACAATCTGGACTTTAATTTTCTTATATGTACTTTCATCCTAGAATTGAATAGAAGCACCTTTTGCCCTGGAGTAAAACTTTTTTCATTATGTGGCAATCATGGATCTATTTGGACCTATCCTTATATATCCTCGACCTTTCATAGACATCTAGCCTTAGCTCATCCAATTCACTGATCTCCAACATGCATTTCTTTCATACAACATCAAGATTGAAACTTAGCTTCATCAAAGTCCACTTAGCTATGTATTCCAACTCTACAAGTAATTGAAAAGCTCTCCCATAAACCAGCCTAAATGTAGTTGTTCCTATACGTGTTTTATAGGTTGTCTTGTATGCCTAAATAACATCATTTACTTGCATGCTCCAATTGGTCCTATTGGATGAAAAATTTCTCCAAGACCTTTTTAATCTCTGTATTAGACACCTCAACTTGAAGTTGGGTTTGCGCTTGGTATGGGGTTCCTAACTTATTATTAGTGAATTGAGATCCCCCATCACTTATCATCACTCTTGTCACCCCAAACCTGTAGAAAATATGGTCCTTTATAAATTTGGAAAAAAGCATGTGCATCATTGGTATAGGTTGGACTTGCTTCCACCACTTAGACACATAGTCATATAAAAATATATATAAATTTGAATTGGATAACACAAAGGGTCCCATAAAACCAATTCCCCATAAATTAAAAACTTCAACCTCTTGAAAATATTTAGGAACATTTCATCTCTTCTAGATATATTCCCTACTCACTGCATCACAATTTCATACAACATTATAAGCATCTTTAAATAGTAAAGGACAATAGAAACCACCTTATAACACCTTGGTCACCATCCTCGAGCTAGTGTAGTGTCCCCCAGTAGGTGAGGAGTGACAATGTGCCAAGATATTCTCAATCTCATGCTCAGGCACACACTTCCACAAAATCCCATCCCTACATTGTTTGAGTTAAATTGGGTCATCCCACGCATAGAATCTCAAGGAGTGGAAAAATTCTTATTATCTTGATACCCCCAATCTTTTGGCAGCTCGCCACATGCCAAGTAGTTCACAATATTTTCAAACCATAGGTCTTTGTTTTTCATGGAAAACAACTCTTCATCTGGAAACTCCTCAACAATGGTTATTGTTAAGTGGTTCTCATTCACTCTCTCCATCCTAGACAAATGATTGGGTACTACATTTCCTATCCATGCCTTATCATTGATTTCTATATCAAATCCAGACAGTAGAAAAATCAATTTTATCAATCTAGGTTTAACATCTTTCTTTTACAATAGATATATCATCGTTGCATGGTCAGTCCAATCTATAACCCTCACCCCAATCAAATATTGTTGAAATTTTTCAAAGGCAGACACTATAGACAAAAGCTCTTTTTCAGTTGTGGTTTAATTAAATTGGGTGGAGTTAAGGTTTTTTGGCGCATAATAAATAATAGCAAGGGTTTTATCTTTACATTGTCCTAGCACAACCCCTACCTCATAGTATGACACATCACACATGAGCTCAAATGGTTGGCTCCAATATGGAGCATCTACCATAGGTGTGGAGACCAATTTCTCCTTCAACACCTCAAAAGCCTTCAAACACTTCTCATCAAAATTAAACTCGATGTCTTTCTCTAACAATTCAGAAAGTGGTTTTTCAATCTTTTAGAAATCTTTTAGAAAACATTCATAAAAGCCAATGTTACCTAGAAAACTCCTAACCCCCTTCACTGACGATGGTCGAGGTAGCTTATAGATCACTTCAATCTTTATGGAATCAACCTCAATTCCTCTATTGGACACCTTGTTCCACAAAATTATCCCTTCACTCACCATCAAGTAGCGGTTCTCCCAGTTCAATACTAGGCGAGTTTCCTCACACCTTTGCAAAACTTTGTCAAGATTGCTAAGGCAGTCTTCAAAAGACTCTACATACACTTGAAAATCATCCATAAATACCTCGAGACTATGCTCTGCCTATCTAAAAAAATAGTGATCATACATTTATGAAAAGTAGTTGGTGCATTACAAAGGCCACATGGCATTTGACGGTATGCAAACCTACCATAAGGACAAGTGATACTAGACTTCTCTTGGTCTTGTGGATCGATAGAAATCTGATTATACCCAGAATACACATCTAGACAATAGAAATGAGAACGGACAGAGAGTCTCTCAAGGATTTGATAAAAAAGGGAAGTGGAAAATGATCTTTAAGAGTGGCAGCATTCAATTGGCGATAAACAATACTCATGCGCCACCCAGTCACTAATATAGTAGGGATCAAGTCACTCCCTGAATTTGTTGTGACCATTATCCTACCTTTCTTGGGAACAACTTGGGTTAGAATAACCCAATTTGAATCAGATCAAGCATAGATTATACCTACTGATAGAAGTTTCACTACCTCTTTGTTCACTACCTCGATCATGATTGGATTGAGACACAATTGATGTTTTACTATTGAGAAGTCATTGGATATCCCATTGATGTCTATAATAGACCACTCAAATGTCGATCGGTGGTTCTTTAGCACTACAAGAAATTTTTCCTCCTCATCCATGCTCAATGAGGCTGAAATGGTGACAGGAAGCTTCTCATTTGTTTCTAAGAAAATGTACTTAAACTATGGAGGGAGCAACTTCAACCCAAATTTTGGAGGACATTATAGTGATAGGATCAACAATGGTAGAGGTGGTCGTAAATCTTCATAGTACCTGGTGTAAAATCATGGCAATGCCTTCACAAACAGAAAACACTCCTTCAAAGAATTACAGTGATTGTGATCCCTCCATTCACGATGTGCTCTTCTAATGGTAGTTGTGGATGTGTTTGGGTGAGAGTGACTGATGTTGCCTCTTCAATTCTCATTAAGCATTTTTCCTCCTATAGATCATTAAGAAAATTTACTACCTTTGCCAAAGAAACCTCCTTGGTATCCTCCATGATATCCACTACCAAAGTGTCTTTCTGAACCTTTGTCATGACATGATCCATATCTAGAAATGGATTCCCCATAAATAAATAGACCTCATTGTTCAACTACTGCAACATGTGACAATGTGCCTTATCACCTGTCGTTTGTTGAGAGTTTGGCATTTTTATTTCAAAGTGGATGTCTTGAATACCAAGTGTCAGTCTTCCTCTTTCTATCTCTAGGATCAAGTCTATTGTATCTTGGATGGCCTCTACAAGAGTAACTCATTTCCATTATCATCCTGCATATCCATAACTACAAAGTCTACTAGAAAACTAAATTTTTCCACCTAGATCAAAACAACCTCAAAGATACCATTTGGCATCACCAATGAATTCCCAACCAATTGTTTGGTTATGTTGCTATTCTTATATTCCTTCAACCCCAATTTCTGGAATTTTGTCCAGGGCATGATATTTATGCTTTCCCTTAAGTAGCTTAAAGCCTCACCAAACATTATCTTGCCAATGTAACATGGTATATTAAAGCAACCGAGATGTTTCCTCTTTTGTGGAAATCGGTTATGTATAAGTGCACAGACTTCTTCATTCAGCACCACTACATCTGAATCAACTATCCTCCTTTTTTCATTTATTATGTCATTCAAAAATTTGACATAAGATGGGATCTGATCTATTCCATCTACTAGAGGTATGTTGGCATGAAGCTTTATGAAAGTATCTTGAAACTTCTTTAATTGTTGGTCTACCATCTTTGCCTTCAGGCTATTTGGAAATGGCACTAGAGTCATCATCTTCCATTGTTGAGTTGTCCTTTAGCTCTTCAGTTTCCTCACTACTATAGAATGGGGATATAGCGTCGACTATTTTTGGCTATCCACATTGGTTTTGAACTAACGACCAAGTGGGCAATGGTAAAATTTAAACATTTTTGTCTTTTGGGAGAACCAAAAAAGTAAAATTTATCTAGGGATTCTTTATTAGGGAAGAACTGATGACACAACTCGAGGTGGGTGACATTATTGTGTTCGTCTTTGACATTTCCTCGCCGGTTATATGATGAAAAAAGATGCCAAATCAGCTCATATTGATTTTCTCATCGAATGAATAGTGAACTTTTGGGTGTAACTATCGATTTTTTGTATATATTCGATGAAGAATATATATATATATATATATATATATATATATATATATATATATATATATATATATATATATATATATATATATGGGTATATCTTCGCTACCTGTGCCGGTAACTAAAATTCGCTACCCGTGCATCAATTTTGTAATGGGATGACACATATACGTAATGAGACAACCAAATTTGTAATGAGATGACTGAAATTGTAATACAAAAACTCATTTTGTATTACAACTATGTTATAGTAATAAATATATATTTATTACTGTAACAACGCTGTAATACAAAACGAGTCTTTGTATTACAATTTCGGTCGTCTCATTACAAATTTGGATTGTCTCATTACAAATGCATACCTTCCCATTACAAAACTGGTGCACAGGTAGCGAATCTTAGTTACCCGCACGGGTAGCGAAGATATACCCTATATATATATATATATATATGTATATATATATATATAGTCAGTTATTGAGAAATAACCGACAATAAATGTGTAGGTTTTTTTATATAACAGTCATGTAGATTTGTTGCCTAGCCTGCTAGTTTGTTTGGAGCATGTTGTTTTTCAAAGTTGAAAGTTTTGAAGAACAACATGCTCTCTATAAGCATCGCGGGTTAACAACAGGAATACACACCTAAAAGCAAAAGGTAAAATTATAAAAGCAACATTGTATAACTTTTTTTCAGTTCAAATTGCACATAAATCCATGAACTCACAACTCAATTGTTTCCATCTTATCCACACTTCAAATGCATACATATATGCATGAACAAACATCATTCTTTTCCTCATATATCACATTCAAATTCACACACACATATGCACTTAACATTCAATTAACACTCAAAAAATACATATCAACATCTTGTGTCATCTTAGATTTGAAGTCATAACATTATCAACATTCAATTCACACTCACAAAATATATATAAAAAATCTAACATCAAAGTTCGAGCAACCAAAAAATATTAATCAACCCTCAAATTTTTCATTCAAATTTACATTTCCGATGTAGCAGGTTTCCCATTAATCACGTAGGTCATTCATCTACTCCAATTTATAGAGGTAAGTCTTCTCAAAAAATTACAAAGAGAATGATACTTGTAATTAGAAGCGATTATTTGTAACGTGACTACTTCATAAAAATATGATCCAAGACTACTAACATTTGATTTATTCTGTGTGATAGACAATCACCTACATAAACAACATCACATAATATGCACATGCCCAACCATTTTCTTGTATAGGGACTTGTAGATTAACAGTTACATTAATAAATGTAATCAGGAAGAGTTTGTCATATATTATGCAGTTGGAATGATAAGATTATACATCAACATTCTCCCGAGTTACTGATTTATTTTTCTTATCTACCTTCCCTCTTCCATAACATAATGTTTTCAAACCTCTATAAGATAAATTAACATATATATTGCATTATTAAACTTACATTAGTGATGCAAACATTAACTAAGACAAAGGGCACTGAGAAACTATACTTATGCATGAATCACCAATTTCATTGGGTGTCCTACATTTGGTGACCTTTTTTTACCCGAAGGATCAAATACATACACCTCCTAGTCTCGGGAACAAGCACTAACAATTTCCAGTGTATAACTCTAAGTGAATAGAAGGCATTTAAAATACAAAACTAAATATCACAACAAAATTGTATTCATATATAGGATAGACATATTAACAAGAGAGCTAAAAACTTAATGTTTAAGGGAGCTACAATAATGTTCTTGGAAGTACCAAAATATTGCATCACAGTAGTCATGTATTCTTTGATACCACTTAGATCTCTCTCTACATTGATAATCAATGATGACATTAGAAATCCCACATTTTCTATTCCAAATTCTTCAGCCGGGTAATACAAATCACTAAAATATATTATATACCAATACTCAATTTATATGTAGGAAACAATTAAACAATTTTCACATATGACATTGTATTCTCACTGTATCTATAGCCATATAACTATTATGTTCAGCCAATCATACTTAAATACCTCAGAAACATCTGTCAAAACTATAGTAGTGTCCCACTGTACACCTACCGTATCCTCTCCAAAGTTGATGACAATGGTATCTGTTTGTTCCATAGTGTCTAATCATTGTGTAAATGTATGGTAGTGAGGGCCTAAGGAGTCCAACAACTCCTATGGAGTAAAATGAGGGGAGAGAGGCTTCAGAATTTTAGGAGGCTTCTTAATTGTTGTAGGCTATATGCATGTATTATAATATTAGTTATCAACTATTTTAAATAAGTATCAATATACATTTGTTATACTTGAAGAAATATAACGAGTCATTTGGGCCACCGAGTAAAGTCACCTTCTACCTCTCTGACTGTGGTGGCATCTGGGTGCTCGTATGGGAGAGATTTCTTGCTCATTCCTAGAAAGACATGTATGACTCTCACATGATAGTGAACAGTGGGAAGAGGAATACCTTGAACCTCATCGGTGTTATCAACCTTTGAATCTGCCATGACATTGCCTTCTGGAACATCGATGGCTAGACAACATTTTCTGACCATTTACATTTTTATGAAACATAAAATTTAATTTGACAAACATAAATATTGACTTGAAAGATTATTTTATCACAAACTAATATAAATTGATTTGAATTTAATTGTACCCTGGTTGTACCATGTGGGTCCGAAGGACTACTCCCAATACACTTTGTGGGTGAGTGATGAACTAGTTCTTTGACTACTGGATAAGCTAGTTTCTATGTCACCTAAGAAGCTATATATTTCTCCAAGGTTGCATCTACAATTTTCTGCACATACTCTGCATCCACTTCCTCTTTCTTGGCTTGTTTGCACTTATGATGGGATGTGCAAAAAAAGATTCTATTACATGCCCATCTCCAGTGCCCCTAACACGTCCAGGATGTTCCTCTATCCCTAGAGCAACCATCAATTCATCATGTGTGCCTTTTGGGGTGAAATTTCCCTCCTTTGCTTGGATAGCCAGCTCCAACTAATTATCATAAAAAACAGAGTAATAATTAAACAATTCAGTGAAAAAACATGGTCAATTATTGTGAAATCAAGAAATTTACCATTTTTTTTCTACCTAGTGTGTTTCTTGGATGGGGATTTCTGTGACTTTGTTTCTCCTTGCATATATCCACTCGATATAGCAAGTCACCCGTCTAGAAGCACTAGAAGAAGCAACAGTAGAGGGATAGAAGTATAAGGTCCTTTTTTTGTTTCCCTTTCTCTTGTCCTTTCTCTTGTCATTTCTCTTGTTGTTGTTCTTCCTCTCCATCTTCCCCTTGCTCTTGTTGTCACTATAGCTCTTCCTCCTTTTTTAGAAGATCTCTCAATAAGTGTCCTTTCTAATAACCACTTGTACCCAACCGGTGGTTGTGCACATTCTTGTCATGCCTCTCTTTTTGAGTGAGGTGAAGGGCCTGATTAATTCATGCAAGTGATATTGTTAAGTAACCATAAGAAATATTTAAAATGTAATTAATTCAATGCCTATAACACATATGTTTCTCTCTGCCAAATAAACTCCTTCCAATCATCTTGATTAATGTAGCACCATTTAACTCAGGGTTCCTTCTTGCCTCCAAAGGCATAATCTTTTGTGAGGATTGTCTGCCAATCTCTTTGTCGTCTCCTAATGAGGTACATAACAAACTTGCAATGCAAATTTTCATCAAGTTCTTACCGGACCTAAAGTGTTCAACATTCAATAATATTTAGAAATGATAAAATAAAAGACTATTAAAACATAACTTCATATATCTCACATCTAACTCCCTACAGAGGAGGTGTTTTAGGACCATACTCACTTGTCTCAAATCCTCAACAAGTAGATTGACTTTACTTCAAGTAAGAACCCCACAATATCTGACAAACTCTTTAGTAAATGGCATTCCTACTTCATTTAATTCAACAATGCCATTCCTCCCTTTCCTATTTGTAGCATCTTTCATCATAGTTTCCCCCACTAACTTCATTACATTTTGTATGGAGAGCACCATCATCACCCCAGTTAGGATGCTCAACATTCTCATGCTCATGATCATTGTGCTCCTAGCCAGATGCCATCTATAAAATAAAATGTAAACAAATGACCAATGTTAGATCACATAAAAAAGTCAAATCACGTATAAAAAGTCAACACTAAAAAAATTCATATTGTGTATGTACAAATAAACATGTTACATAATGAAAAAAAACTCATATCACATATGAGTAGTATACCTTAAACAAATATTCCTTATGCGTGATCTTCATGTGTATAATCATCAGTGTTAGATTCAACATTAACACTTGTTAAGACAACATAAAATGGACTAAAGTCATCATACTTTTCATAGTACTCTTCTTCATCAATAGGATCTGAAATGAACTGTCTTTTCCCATGAAGAACGACAAACCATTTTTCTTTTGCAGGATTGTTGATATAGAATACCAATTTTTTCTATGATGCCATGAAAAAGGGTTCATTTTTCTCGCATGTCCACTGAAAATTCACTATTGTGAAACTGAATTCACCAACTACGACTCCTTTGTTATTATCAACCCATTTACACCTAAATAATGGAACTATAAACTCTGTGTAGTTAATTTTCCATTTGTATTCAATGACATCGTAATAAGACATCTTTCATTCATGTAGAATCTTATCTTTGGCACTATAAAAATACAATGAAGATGCCTTAAGGGTGAACCCACTGTTTTGGATGATACTTTTATCATCTTGACGTTATGTATAGTATGAGAATTCATTTATGTCTAACCCTTTGTAAGATGTAACATGGATCTTTAGCTTATACACTAGCCATTTGATAGTTTCTGTAACATTATTTGGTGTTTGAGATAGTTGATTGAATACTTCCTTTTCAAACCATCTAATTAATGTCCAATTATGCTCCCTAGAAAGCCACATTGAACCGGCTTGGTGATAACTTTTCTTGAGCTTGTTGGTGTGATTGGTGATATAAATACCCACATTGTCAATGTTGTGTAAAATATATAAGTTTGCTTGTTCCCACTAAACATAGCTGATATTTACATGTTTTTCTCCAAAAATACCTTTTCCAGAATTAACATCAGGGTTCATGGCATTATCAATACTTTCATTGCATCTCAAGAAGTCATTGTAAAAGTCCATAACCTCCCTAGAAATATAGCCCTCAATGATATTCTTTCGATACGACACGGTTCCGAAGATCACCTTTAAAACACTCATGTATAGCTAAAAAGGATACATCCAATGCAACAAAAATAGACCCAATATTTTCACTTCCTTAGTCAAATGGACAACTAGATGTACCATGATATCAAAGAATGAAGGGGGAAAGATTGCTCAAGTTGACATAGGGAAACAACCACTTCTCTTTGCAATGTATCTAGAATATCAAAATCAATTACTTTTCTACATAGAGTGTTGATGAAGAAGCAATGCCTAGTGATTGAAAACAATACATGCTTAGGAAGAATAGATCCAATAGGCACGGGAAATATATGTTGTATTAGAGTGTGAAAGTAATGAGATTTAAGATCTATCAGATTCAAATCCTTCATTGATACCAATATGTAGATATTGGTAGAGTATCCTAGTGCTACCTTAACATTATGTAAGCACTCACAAAAAGATCTCTTCCCCTTTGTAGACAAGGTGTAACAAAAAGTAGGTAGATATGTGTGGTGACCTTTGGTAACTTACTTTGTTAAATCTTTCCTTCTACCCATTGCACATAGGTCAATTTTGGATTTGATGCCATCTTTAGACTTACTGGGTATATTCAACAGAGTGTCGATAATTCTATCAAAAATATTTTTCTCAACATGCATGACATTGATACAATGCCGAACTGTCAAAGAACTCCATTAAGTAAGATCTCATAATATTAACCTCTTTTTGAATAAAGACTTATCACATGTGGGGGTAGTACACGGTCTCTTATCAAATTGATTTACATTATTGTTACTCTTGCATAAACATCCTCCCCTAACATAGGTTTAGGGGCACTCCATACCTCAGTTGAGCCATTTAATGTTTTTTGCAAATTTCAGTAAGGATGCACTTTTGGCAGAAACCTTTCATGACCAAGATATATAGTCTTACCACCATGTTTTAGTCTAATAGAATCTGTATTTTCCTCACATATAGGAAATTCATTGGATCCTTCGATGTTGTAGCCAAACCAGTTCCCATAATCAGGAAAGTCATTAATAGTGCAAAATAACATAGCACGTAAATTAAACATCTCTCGACACAAAGCATAATAAGTCATCACACCTTCTCCCCATAGTTTCTTTATGTCATCAATCATAGGTTCAAGGTAAACATTAATATCATTGCCATGTTGTTTGTGGTCCAATATCAGAAACGACATCATGACATACTTATTCTTCATATGCAACCATGGAGCAAGATTGTATCCAATAAGCATGACAAACCAAGTACTATGTTGGCTTCCTAATGTTCCATATGGATTCATCCTGCCAGTATAGAGTCCAAGTCTTCAATTCCTAGTTTCTGTGCCAAATTTAGGATACAATAAATGAATCTTCTTTCATTGTGGGGAATTAGACTCACATCACAACATACCATCATTGTTTTTCTTTACCTCTGAATGCCAAGATAAATTTCGTGCATATATGGCATTATAAAATAAGTGTTGAAACTAGGGTATAGGAAGATACCAAATCACCTTGGCATGAGACTTGGTTTTGGCCTTAACTAATTTTGTCCTTTTATACCTGGATGCCCCACATTTTAGACATTCTTTCATATCTATATAGTCCCTTTAGAACAACAAATAATCATTTGGGCATGCATGTATCTTCTTAGCCTCCATTCCCATTGGGTACAACATCTTTCTCATTGCGTATGTTGAGATTGGAAGCTCGTTACCTTTTGTGAAAATATATTAAAAAAACAACAACAGAGAAGTGAAGCTTTTGTTGCTCCATCTATTGTTAACCTTTACAGTATACAATCTCAATACAATGCTCAACTTAGTAAACTTAGTACAACCCAAGTATAATGGTTTCTCATCATCATGCACAACGTTTCTAAATAAGGGAGGTGGGTCTATAACATTTACCCCACAATTGTCTAGCATCATGTCAACCATGTCTACCAGAATTGGTTCATTCTCATCAACATGGTCAGTCATTTATTCTTGGACACAACTACCACTACCCACATCCGCCGAACTCATACTAGGAATCTCTCCATGCTATTAACATTCTGTATAGCCCTGTACAATCCTATTACACATGACATGATCTTTCATCATGTCAATAGTGTCAACTTTTAGGTTGTTGCTACAATTCCTACATGGGAAATATAATCTATCTCCATGTTGTTTTCTATGTTCCTCTACAAATCATACAAACTCATCGAGACCATTAATAAACTTTGGAGTGCAGCAATTTGGCATCATCCATGATCGATCCATTTCTATATGATCAGATGGGAGATGAGTAGCTCATTTTGTTCTAGTTAGTAAGTTAATTTCAGGAAAAACTATGTTTGAATAATTGATCCCTAATCATCTAGCAGCATTCATATTCATGAATGTGTACCACCTATCCCATTCTTGAGCACTTCATCTCACTATTAACTGTATAATTTTTGTTTGTCTTTTTGAACCGTTCCTTCATGCTGAGACATCGGAGGAGTTGATGGATATCGTTAGGCTGGATTGGGTGGTAGACAATGAAGATGAGGAGGGGAAGATTTGGTGCTATGTTGATAAGGATTTGAAGCCTGTGGTGGTTAAAAAAACCGATCAGTCTATTACTGTCAAAGGTGAAAATGGTGATGGATCTTTGTTCTATATTTCCGCTGTGTATGCAAGCTGTGATGCTGTCAAGAGGAGGAGGCTTTGGGATGATCTGTGTAATATGGCAAAGGACTTTGAAGATGACTGCTGGATGATTGCGGGGGATTTCAATATTGTGAGGAGCTCTAGAGAGAAGAGAGGTGGAAATGTCCCGAGATACCAAGATATGGCTGAGTTTAACTCCATGATTGCGGACAATCTGCTAAGTGAGGTTGGCTTTGTAGGTAGCCGTTATACTTGGGTGAATAAACAGATTCTTACTCCTACTGTGTGGGAGAGATTGGACCGGGTGCTTATTAATGGTAGATGGGGGATAGACAAACCTTCGTCTCGGTCTATCCATCTCACCAGATCGAGAGTATCGGATCATTGCCCCATTGTTACCATTCCTGGACAGCAGATTCAGGTGAAAAGGATTAGCCATTTTTCTTTTATGTCGTCGTGGCTTAGAGAAAATGGATGCCTTGAGGAGATTGAAGGAGCTTGGGGGGAGGAGGTTTCTGGTCACCCGTCTTATATCTTCTGTCATAAGCTGAAAACGGTTAGGAAACGTCTTCGTGAGTGGAGTAAACAGCATTTTGGAGATGTCAAGCAGAAGATAATAGATCTTGAAGACGTTGTGTTTACGACCCAGATGGCTTTTGATGAGAACCCGGTTCCTATTAATGAGCTCAATCTCAAGGTTGCTGTGGAGGAACTTGATCACCTTCTTGACTTGGAGGAAAACATTTGGAAAGAGAAGGCTAGAATCAACTGGCTTGAAGATGGTGAAAGAAACACCAAGTTCTATCATGCTGTGGTAAAAAGCAGAAGAAGGCGTAGATCTATTAGATCGGTAGTTCTACCTGACGGCTCTCTGGAGTCAAACCCTGCTGCCATTGCAGAGGTAGCTGCTCGTCACTATAAAGATTTGTTCAGTACTGGTGGTGATACGGATGAGAGTGAGTTGATGCATTTCTTACAGTATATCCCGGAGGTCATTTCTTCTGATGATAGCTGTTCCCTCACGATGATCCCTTCTGAGGAGGAGATTAGAAACACGATTGCAGAGATGGACAGTGACACGGCTCCTGGGCCTGATGGTTTTACGGTTTCTTTTTTCACTGGAGCTTGGTTTGTGATCAAGAAGGAGTTCATGGAGATGGCCAAAGCTTTTTTTCAAGGACAGGATTGTCACAGAGGTATTTTCTGTAGTAGGATCCTTCTTATCCCTAAGATTGATGATCCGAAGCTCCTAGGGTCTGATTTCAGACCTATCTCTATTGAAAATGTTGCTCTACGCATCCTGGCGAGAATTGTTAATAACCGTTTGCTTCCTCTGATGTCGAAGATGATATCCCCTCTACAAGGAGCTTTTCTAAAAGGGTCTGACATTACCCACCATATACGTCTTGTGAAGGAGATTTCTCATGACCTTAACTATGGGCAGGAATCTCCAAATGCGATTGTGAAATTTGACATGTCAAGAGCCTATGATAGGGTGGATTGGAAGGTGTTAGTTAAATGTCTTTCTGCCTTTGGATTCCTTAGTAATGCCATTGATTTATGTTTGAGCTTCTTTAGAAACACTTGGACTACAGTCACGGTGGGTGATGAAACTGCTGGTTTCTTCAAGATCGAGAAAGGGTTGAAGCAAGGTAATGCGATCTCCCCTTTTATGTTCGTTATCTTTGAAGAACTGCTGAGCAGAAGAGTGACTGATATGACGATAAAAAGTCAGATTAAAAATTTTCATAATAGAGGCCGTGCCATTGCCCCGACTCTTCTCCTTTATGCAGATGACGTGATGATGCTTTTCAATGCAACAAATAGTTCGGTTCTAGCTGTGAAAGAAGTGTTCATGTCGTATGAAAGAGCCACTGGACAGATGATCAATAGAAGGAAATCTTGTTGTATGGTGGGAGGATCGGACACGCAGAAAGCTGATGAAATTTCGAGAGAGTTAGACATTGATGGGGCGGTGAAGTCCATTGTGTATCTTGGGATTCCTATTACGAAAGGTAGAGCGAGATTGGGTGATTTTGATTTCCTTATGAACAAGGTAAACTCTAAGATTGCAAGCTGGAAGGCAAACTTGCTATCTTTTGCAGGCAGGAAGCTCCTTATTAACCAAGTTTTGACGTCCATTACCGTTTACACTGCTGCGGCTATCGGGATGCCTGCTGGGATCATGGATATGCTAGAAAGAAAATTCTCTTCTTTCCTGTGGGCGGATAGAAAGAACAATGATCGTAGAGTTTGGATAAGTTGGAGCAAGGTTGCGCTACCTCAGGAGGCAGGAGGTCTGGGTTTTGTACCTCTTAGAAGATTGAATGAGGCGTTCCTTGCCAAAGCCTGTTGGGAGGTAATTACTGGCAATTCTCTGTGGGCAGAATATTGCAGAGATAAGTATGCAAACTCTTTTTCTGGAAGGTCTGAGCTTTATCCTCAGAATTTGAAGATTAGTAGTACTCCCTCACCGTTTTGGAACAAGATGTGGGATATTTTTCCGAAGATCATGCCTTTCATTAGATGGTCTGTTGGTAGAGGTAATTTAAGCTTCTGGGATGTGAAATGGTGTGAAGAGAGGCTTGCTGATTATGCCATTTATGCTAGTGATCGTAGACAACCATTCATGGTTCATGATTTCTGGGAGGACGATCAGGGTTGGGACTGGTACTCGTTGAGTCAGATTGTTAATGAACACGGGTTGAAGCTCATACAGGAGGCGGGGATCTGGATTGATGGTACTGAAGACTCTATGATATGGGGTCCGGATAAGAGAGGAATGTTTTCTCTGAGTTCTGCTAAGAAGATTCTACAGCCTACGTGGACGGAAGATTGGATAGAGCTGGGTAGTCTTTGGAAGATTGATTTCCCTAGAGCGTGTGCTTTGGTGTGGAAGATCGCACGGAAGGCAATCTCTACTGACGAGAATATTAAGATGCAGTGTGGTATTCCTTTAGTCTCACGCTGTGTCTGTTGTGAGAGTCATCAAGAGGAAAGCTCGAAGCACCTGTTCTTTGATAGCCAGATTGCTTCTGCCTTCTGGTCCAATTTCTCTGAGCTTACGGGAAGGCAGCCACCGGGTGATATAGGCTCTCTTGTCAAGATGTGCATCCAGGGTCTGAAGAAGAGTCTGGACTCGTGCATAGCAGGATACCTTGCTATACAGATCCCTCTTTGCATCTGGAGGATTAGATGTACAGCTCGCTTTGATGGTAAAGAACGTGATATCACATCGGAATGGAAGCATGCGATCCATGTCGTTAACAATAAAGTGAAGAAGATGTCTTTCCCTTTGATCAGTGGAAGTAACTTATATGATAAGTTAGAAGAAGCAGGTTTTGATATACCTGGGACTAATATGAAGGAGATTAAGTTAATAAGATGGTCGAGACCTGATCTTTTTAATATGAAGATGAACTTGACTGTTGGAAAGGACGTGTGTGATGATGGGAGTATGAGAAGATGGACTGCAGGCATTGTTAGGAATCATAACGCTGAGATATGCATGATCTATTTCTCGTGGTTGAATGCATGGGATTACAGTATGGCATATATTCAAGCTGTGCTGGTTGGTCTGAAAATTGCAAGAGACAAATTGATCAAGGTTTCTTCCATAGAGCTGGATGACCACGATACTTACAATGTCCTTTGGAGGAATAATCCTGGTCCTTGGAAGATGAGAGCTCAGATTAGAGCAGTGAGAGCCGAGATGTATAGAGAAGGGATTTCTGGGGCTGTGGTTCAGAAGATGGTGAATGCGATTCCGATGGCTGTGGGAAGATGGGGATGCAGGTCCTCTGAGGTTATCGTTTCCACTGATATTTGTAGGATGCCTAGTAAGATAAGAGGCATGGCTATTCTTGAGAAGAGAGGGACGCCTTATATCCAGTTGATAAAGAGAAGGTTAGACTCTTGATGTCTTTGCATGTGTTTGAAGGTGGTGATTTTTATTTTTCTTCGCTTGCCTTTTGTTGGGGTTGATTGGGAGAATACCTGTGTGGTATAAACAGGAGATGTATTTTTGATGATTTTTCGCCCATAAGAGAGGGATGGGATGAATAGAGAACCCTCTGGCTTATTTAAAAAAAAAAAAAAAAAAAATTAATTACGACAACATTTCCCCCCAGTTATCCAAGTACAATAAAGTAGATGGGAAAACACCAACCTACATATGTACCTAGAGAACAAAGGGGAAATCTTATTGAAATTTATTGAAATCAAACACACATTATACACTCACATCGTAGGTGAGTTGAAGTGCTAAAAAGCAGTCCCAAACTAGGGACTATCCAAAATTTACTCCTAATGAGTAAATATCAAACAAGTTTCTAGGACAACGACGCAGTTAAGGAATATTAGGGTTTATTGAAAAATTAGGGTTTCTTGGCAAATTAGGGTTTATTCAATGTCTTAAACTAGGTCATCCATGTTCGAGCAAGATAGTCAACATAAACATCGACATTGTCTATTCAAGTTAATTTATAACAATCCATATCCAATTATAGTATTAATTCCTAGGAGCCAAAATTTTGTCCATATTAACATTTAATCACTAACATGGAACAATGAACTTAAAACATATATAAAATTAGGGTTATAGTTTCAAATAAGCAATGCAATTATCAAAATTTATTAATGAGACCTAGAATTCAATTCTCTGATTATCTAAGTTATGGTTTCATTATTAGTAGGTAATAATCCTAACAAAACTAATTAATAAATAATTAGAATGTGATAATTCATCATAATCACCATTAATTTATCACATGTATACAATTTATTCTCAATTTCATCACATTCATTACAATTTAAAATCACAAAAATATTTCTCCTCCTTCACTTATCTCCATCTCCTTCCCTCTCTCCTCCTTCCTATTCTCCCCTCCTTCCCCTTATCTATAAAATTTCTTCTCAATACTTAGAAGAAATCATAGGGAAGGAATAGGAGGAGAGAGGATTAGGAAGGAGAGAAAAGTGTAACACCCCATCCACAACAAAACACGATTACATGCTATCCGGCGGATTACTGAAAAACACGGGAAATTAAAACCGATTTACAAAAAGCTCCGCAAGATGAAACATATAATATCTGAGCCAACACTTTTCATTCCATAGAATATTTCCAAGGTGCTACAACATAATTTCCCATCATCTCTTTACATGAAATAACTATTTGCCATGATACTCCACATCAAGATACATACCAGAAACTGTACATAGATCATTATATAAGAAACATCTAAATGCTCTCCCGAAGACCTGAGTGTATAGGGACGACACATAGGACTCTATTGCTAGACACTATCTATCCTACCAGGTACGATACCTCTACATGTCATCTGTAGCTACATGATCTTCATCTCGCCAGGCATGCCCACCTAAAAAGGGTTATTAACCAGCGGGGTGAGACACATAATCCCAGTGAGAAACATAACCCTCCACCAGCTTTATTATAATCACAAATAATTGATATAAGCAATTATAAGACCAACGTACTGAGCAGGGCTAATCTTACCACCAATCTTACCAAGATATTTATGAGGCCTATAACCAGGTACTCTTTATGGAATGTGATTGTCAAGATAAGCTTTATAAGAACTCATCACATGATATAAGGTTAATATGATAAACTGTAGATTATAACTACATCAACTTTTACAAACAAGGCCTCAACCAATGTTTTGTATTTGCCCTAATCAGGATACTATATGACTTGATTACGAATTATTATGCTGTGAGGAAGTGAGCTGTATCGCTCAAATCCAACCTTCAGTTGCAAAACCCAAGCCGGTGCCATAAAAGGTCGATGGAAGAGCTGGACTTCATGACCTCCCACCTCGTGGTCAGTGCACGAGTGCAACACAAGCGGGACCGTAGTCTCATGCTTAAGTGGCCTCAGCCTCTGGGTCAGGCTACCCTCTTCCTAGCCCACCATGGTACAGGTATCGCAGCTAGTGAAACTAAGCCACAGGCATAATCACCATGCTCTGATCCATGACCACATTCATGCTCTCTTATCACACATCCTGAGTCATGGGCCTGTTCACCATGCTCCAACATATCGAGCTACAGGCCTGAAACCGCGCTCTGGAGTCTACAACTGAAGTTGCACTCTAACCTCCTCATTTCGACTAGGAGAAACCACACATATTCAATAATATGCACTTCCAGATTAACCCACAGGAGAACCTGTTTCACCATCACCAACTACTAACGATGATGGATCTATGGCTAGGGAAAACTACATAAGAGATTCATCTGTTATTAGTTAATGTATTTTAAGTAGATTGTTGGGGCAATCAAGTTGTATTAAGCAACCATATATAAAACATGAACAGCATTAGATTCATTACATTGGTGTTATATTGCTACTGCTATTTCCATTTCCCTCAACAATCATCACATTGCCATGGAATATAAATCCCTCACATCATCTCATAGTGCTACTGCCTTTCAAGGCTTCACCATTACACATCATCATGGGATATCAATCCCTGAGTTCATCACATTACACCAGTGCCTCTCAAGGCATCATCAACATCATTAGGGAATATCAATCCCTCATGTCATCACTGGAGGATAACACCTCAACATGCCTTTCGCATCATACTGGTGATATATGTTATCTCATCAACAAAACATATCATTATTACTTAGATATTGCACATATATCAAGTGCAATACAAAGCACATAATCATATAATCACCATTGCTCTTACTTGGCTATGAATTCAGTACACCTGCATGGTTAGCTTGCATAAGAAAGAGATAACTAGATCACCAAACATAGAACATAGGTCTTAGAGAACATATTATGATCATCATGCTATCAAGAACTTAGGTGCACAGGATTGGAACAACATCCATGTTCATAGTTGTGTCTGTAGTCATTTTATATTATTTTTATCAAATTGTGAGCATCGATCATGCCCTGTATCTCATGAACATATCTTTGATTATTATGACATCAAGATTAAGGTTTATAGCATTTAAATATTCTTCCATCATTATGAACATATGCCGATTAATGTCATGACTAGTGTATAAATCAATACATACTACTGTTACCACATCATGGGTATCCCATCATACCTTATATCTCAAATCATATGCGCATCATCCCTTAGGATTAACTTTAAGGATCATACACCATGATCCATCGTCCAACTTAATCAGAAGTTCATCTATCATTAACCATAGGTAACCACTATACAAGGGTTCACAACTTATCTCGCCATAGCTCATCGTAAACAAAGGTGTGAGCTTAAGATAACATACATAGGGGTATCGGGGTAGAGCACAACCCTCACAAAAAGTGTCACATACCCTCACCAAAACTAGCACAAACCCTCACTAAAGGGAGTATCTAATAGAGTACCAACTCTCACCCAAGGTTGTCTTCTATAAGAAGGACCTACAATCCATGACAAAGGAAGGGTATCATGCAACTAGGGCTATAAGTTGTATTGTGCATCCATATGCATAGTGATATCGGACAACCAGGTACAAGGGTATGTGTCATGCAACTCATGGGCGTCACATATTGCCCAAAACCCTATCGCCCATTAGGGTTAGGATTTCGTACTGAGCAACCCTCCACACTCTATCACCTAGGTCCATATCGGTCAAGGCCATGATGCCCAATGCAATCTATCATCCAACTAGGGTTTGGGTCCCTATAACTGTCAAGGTATCATGTCGTTCAAGGCTCAAATTACATCGTCCAAGATTCTATACCACAAAAGTTCAACACATGTATTGGCCAAGCCTTCAACCCTAGAACCATCTAAGCAATAAACCTCATGCTCATGCTGGTTAACCAACCAAAAGGGAAGCATGTGTCGGGAAAAGAATATCGGCTAAGACATCACATCCCTAAACTGGTTAACGGACAAGCACTTGATCCATTGTGTCACCCAACTAGCACATACACTACATGCTTATCTCGGGTTAGGGTTTATGATATTGGCCAAGCCCTCCATGGGTGTGTGTCGGGCAAGCTAGGGTGTCAAGTTATGATCTTCACCAAGGCATATCGGGAAGGGATGCTAGCATCACTCAAAAGCTCAAACAAGAATAGGGTTCCCACCCAAAGTATCGTGCAAAGCCAAAAAGGCCATACTTCCCAACACATCATAATGACCAGCTCATCATATCGTGCAACACTTACTAACTCATCTATTCATCACCATATCGGACGAGGGGTCTACAAGGTGCTGACCACTCATAACGCCCAAGAACACCACCTATCGGTCACCTAGGGTTAGAGCAACCTTATCATCCAAGGCACTACATCTAGGGCTATCGCCCACCTAAAGGATTAGCTTATTGGTTTCCTAAACCATCAAAGGGATCATCACCATAACGCTAAGATATCATCCAAGGATGCAACCCCAAGAGCATCTTGTGCAACAAAGGTAAACCATCAACTTACCACTAAAGATCAACACTTCGTACCGGTCAAAGGTCCAACTCGGTATCAACCCCCATATCGTCCAAACTATAAACCCTAGGGTAGGAAAAAGGATATCGGTCATCACACCATATCGTCCAACAGTACCAAGAGTTGGCTCACCTCTCAACAACCAAGTGAGAGGGGTCTTGTACAACCTTTATCATAACGAGAAACAAGGGTTGAGCAACACCCTATCGGCCAACCAACTCAACCTAATGTCCAAGAACCTAGACCATAGGTTCACCCTTCATCAACCAAGGAGAGAGAGGGGGTTTTCCCAAGCTACTAGAGCATGGCTCACCTCTCAAGTCCAAGGGATATCGTTCATGTGTCAACAACCAAAACAAGACCTAACGGGCACGACACTATATCATGCAACCGTTATATCGTGCATGCACCCTATCGTGTGGTTCATCTTCAACCTCAAGTCACCCAAAAACCATTATGCACAAGATAAACCAGAATAAGACAGTAATAAAACGTGACCATTTCCATTAGATCAGATCCCACTTTTCATATATATAACTATCATGGAGAAAAATACCAAATTAATTACAAGAACCAATATGTGCACATAAAAAGGGTGAACATAATAGAGGTGATTAAGAGTTATGTAACCCGCCTTAAGAGGATATCCATGAAAGGCATCAAGCTTCTTGGTCCAAGCAGAAAGCTCACGTTCCCCTCCAAGAACATCACCCATCCAAAGCTCCAAACATGCCTTCGGCACCATCATCATCACCTTAAGAAACAAAGGAAGAAGAAGAAGATACCATGGTTATGTATAGCTCAAGAAGAAGAAAAGAGGGGAGATAACCATGGCCTTGCATTCTCACATCAAGGGACTATCCATGGCCGAGAGGGGAAGGGGAAGATGAAGAAGAAAGCACAAGGAAAATCTAGCAAGGAAACATGACTCACCAAGGTCGGATCTTGAGCAAGGAGTTTCCATGGCGAAGGAGCTCGCCCCACCATGCTACATGGGAGTCTTCCTTAGCTCCCAAAGTTTCCATGCTCATCCCATATAGGTAAGGGATGGAAGGTGGCTGAAAAGGATTGCTTGGATAAGGAGGAAGGGAGTTATATACACCAAGGAAGAGAGAGGTAGCAAGGGAGAGGTGTCATAACCACATAAACCAAGGTGCCACTTGCCATAGCACTTAACGCCACTTGGTTCCACCCTAGAAGCTCATGCATGGCCTGGTGATACACTCTAGGATGTGTATCGTGCAGCTGGGAAGCTTCCATGGCCGATACACCCCTCTTGGGTGACACACCTTCAAGCCCTAGTCGATACACTAAAGGACAAGGTGGCATATGTGTCACATATATGATATAAAGACCATATAGAGATGTCACTCCTCACCTATCAACGAAACAAGGTGCCCCTAAATCCATCCACGTTCTAGATGATGCCAAACATAATCAAGAAGGCTCTAGATCTGATAAATTGCATATTGACCCTCCACTTTAGGTAATTTGCAATTTGCACCAAAATTAGCACATAAAGCACAAGCGTCATCCAACCAAGCTCAAACCTGGAACATAGGTCCTCCATAAGGCGCCCTACATCATCATTCTATTTCTAATGATACAAGAGAACAAAAGGCATGCTTTACATGTGACATATTGCAATAGAACCCATTATTTTGGGTAAATTGCACTTTGGTCCAAAACAAGCAAACATTGCTCAAACATCATCCAAACGGGACCAAACTGGAAACATGAGCTTGTCACATGATATCAAAACATCTAGAGAGATTAGATTAATGTTATAAGAACCTTTCATAAGAAAAGCAAAGAGGGTTAGCCCAAAATGTGGGTCACGGTCCTTACAAGACATAAACCCCTAACAAGGATTTCGTCCCCGAAATCTTGAGCGGAAAGAAGACGGGTGTTACTCGCACATCGCATCATACAACTCTACAAAGCTCCTATGTGTCACAGATCTGTGACTGACATACTTTCTCTTCTCCTAAAGCCACTCAGGGTTTCCTTGTACCGATCCTAGACTCAACCCTTAGTCTCATTATCCTTTGTCTGGTAACACTCTTAGACACTGGAACATCACATGCAACTCATATTATTCAGGTGTCAGTTCCTTCTACTAATGTATCATATTCCTTGTTATGTTTCCACTGCACTACTCTGATCTCATAGGTTCGATACTTTAACTTCGCATAACTTGTATCACTATCTTTCTGCTATACATGTTCCAACTATTCATTCTTTTTTCATGAGGGATGTCTCTAATCCAAAGGAAATCTATCTCAGAAGAGGTTATCATAAGATACATACTCTAAAAAACACCTGTATGCACATGACATGGCTCATAAGCCACCTCACTATGCATCGCTTAAGGTTGAACATGAAAAGGAGTTAAACATCTTGGTTAACAACAACCACATCATCTCAGTTTCAAGCATGTCATGTGTTCATGTCAGCTCCCAAGAGCACAACGAGTACCAACACAGATGGTAACAGATATGCACTATCTTAGCTAATCAGGAAAGGATTCCCAGCCCTTATTCGTCCATCCTTAACCGCTGCACATCCCGCCTGGATCTTTCATTACTCGAAACTTATCTAGGAGTATTCTAAGGAATCATGCTCAACTAGATGAACTTACAACACTTCTTTCCCTTGGGTGCATACCTTCTGATGTCATGTTTATGTAGAGCAAAAACCCCTAACATATGATAGACACACTATAGTAACTTGGCCGGATCAAACCAAATCCAACCTCTCCATCTGAGACAACTTCACACCTTTCCAAGGATATCCATCTCTTGAGTCAAAACTCATCACTTCCAGATCTTCTTTATAGTCTACTATTGTCACATGTTCAAAACATGTCAAGAGGATCCTATCATCATCATCTATCATAGATATCTCTATCTTGGAAACCAAGGTCCAAGATCAATGGATACTTTCTGAAGTATCCAACCAGAGATCACTCTAAAAGCATACGTATCAAGTGACAAAAGATCCACTTGACAACCATTCCCTCAGAAGGAAGGAACACAAAGGAACAAACTCCTCCCATCACCCCATCAACATGTATGGTTTCATATCAAAGGGGAGGGTATCATCAATTTCTTTAATCCTTACATGAGTTTTTCAACCGTTTAAGAATCGATAAACCTTGTTCCATCTGGTTTTATCTCATTTCTTCTTGGCTTTCTTGCATTTAGCACAGGAATCATTAAGACCATTGCATGTTATCATTCTTGTTCTCTTTTTCTTATCACTAATTTGCACTTTATAATTTCACATTTTTGCTTACGTTCATTGGTTGGTCTCAGATTATCTCAAGTTCCATCTTGTTTACTCATCCCTAGCTCTTTTCTTTCTTCCAACTTTATCTTTTCTTTCAAGAAATTCCTTCATGTTGTATAAGTTTTACATTTTAACTTACCTTGTTATTACAGGTTAATCTGTCTTTTATCATGTATATCTCTTGAGATTACAGTTTCAAGAACTTATCTCATCATATTCTTATACAGATATAGGTTTTATAGAACCATTACTTCCTATTTTGATTATCAAGAATCCATGTATTAAGAGGTTATGGTGCATTCATTAACTCGCTTTATAATAAGATGAAGGTATTAACATCATATTCCTGATTTGTTATGCTCTTTAGATTGCTCCAGAATGACTACTTGATTAGAGTAATCAAGGGGGAAGCAATCTAAGGATCCACACTTACCTATATCTACAATATTTGAATACCTGGTCAGGGCATCAAGTACTGTGATTAGGTAGTATGCACCATATATTATGTCACGGTCCAACCTTAGACACCATCCTAGTCCTAGTCGTATTATCCCTATAGACTCGCCGAACCTAGAGCTCTGATACCAAACACTGTAACACCCCATCCACAACAAAACATGATTACACGCTAACTAGCTAATTACTGAAAAACACGAGAAATTAAAACTAATTTACAAAAAGAACCGCAAGATGAAACATATAATATCTGAGCCTACACTTTTCATTCCATAGCATATTTCCAAGGTGCTACAACATAATTTCCCAACATCTCTTTACATGAAATAACTATTTTCCATGATACTCTACATCAAGATACATACCAAAAACTATACATCGATCATTATACAAGAAACATCGAAAAGCTCTCCCGAAGACCTGAGTGTATAGGGACGACACATAGGACTCTACTTCTAGACACTATCTATCCCACCAGGTATGATACCTCCGCATGTCATCCGTAGCCACATGATCTTCATCTCTCCAGGCAGGTCCACCTAAAAAGGGTTATTAACCAGTGGGGTGACACACACAGTCCCAGCGAGAAACATAGCCCCCTACCAGCTTTATTATGATCACAGATAATTGATATAAGTAGATTATAAGAGAAGCATACTGAGTAGGGATAATCTTACCACCAATCTTACCAAGATATTTATGAGGCCTATAACTAGGTACTCTGTATGGAACATGATTGACAAGATAAGCTTTATAAGAACTCATCACATGATATAAGGTTCATATGATATACTGCAGATTATAACTACATCAACTTGTACAAACAAGGCCTCAACCAATGTTTTGTATTTGCCCTAATGAGGATAATATACGGCTTGATTACGAATTATTATTCCCTGAGTAAGTGAGTCGTACTGCTCAAATCCAACCTTCGGTTGCGAAACCCAATCTGGTGCCATAAAAGGTCGATGGAAGAGCCACAGGGTCAAGCTTCCCTCTGCCTAGCCAACCTTGTACAGGTATCGATGCTAGTGAAACCGAGCCACGAGCATAATCACTGTGCTCTGAGACATGAACGCATTCATGCTCTCTTATCACACATCCTGAGTCCTGGGCCTGTTCACCATGCTCCAACATATCGAGCTACGGGCCTGAAACCGTGCTCTGGAGTATACAACCGAAGTTGCACTCTAACCTCCTCATTTTCAGCTAGGAGAAACCACACATATTCAATAATATGCACTTCCAGGTTAACCCACAGGAGAACATGTTTCACCATCACCAACTACTGACGATGATGGATCTATGGCCAGGGCAAACTACATGAGAGATTCATCTGTAATTAGTTAATGTATTTTAAGTAGATTGTTGGGGAAATCAAGTTGTATTAAGCAACCATATATAAAACATGAACAACTAGATTCATTACATTGGTGTTATATTGCTACTTCTATTTCCATTGCCCTCAATAATCATCACATTGCCATGGAATATAAATCCCTCATATCATCTCATAGTGCTACTCCCTCTCAAGGCTTCACCATTACACATCATCACAGGATATCAATCCCTGAGTTCATCACATTACAACAGTGCCTCTCAAGGCATCATCAACATCATTAGGGAATATGAATCCCTCATGTCATCACAAGAGGATCACACCTCAACAGGCCTTTCTCATCATACTGGTGATATATGTTATCTCATCAACAAGACATATCATTATTACTTAGATATTGTATATATATCAAGTTCTATACAAAGCACATAATCATATAATCACCATAGCTCTTACTTGGGTATGAATTCAGTACACCTGCATGGTCAGCTTGCATAAGAAAGAGATAATTGGATCACCAAACATAGAACATAGGTCTTAGAGAACATATTATGATAATCATGCTATCAAGAACTTAGATGCACAGGATTGGAACAACATCCATGTTCATAGTTGTGTCTATAGTCTTTTTATGTTATTGTTATCAAATTGTGAGCATCCCTCATGCCCGTATCTCATGAACATATCTTTGATTATTATGTCATCAAGATTAAGGTTTATAGCATTGGAATATTCTTCCATCATTATGAACATATGTCGATTAATGTCATGAGTGGTGTATAAATCAATACATACTACTGTTACCACATCATGGGTATCCCGTCATACCTTATATCTCAAATCATATGCATATCATCGCTAAGGATTAACTTTAAGGATCATACACCATGACCCACCATCCAACTTAATCAGAAGTTCATCTATATTAACCATAGGTAACCACTATACAAGGGTTCACAACTTATCTCCTCATAGCTCATCATAAACAAAGGTGTGAGCTTAAGATAACATACATAGGGGTATCAGGGTAGAGCACAACCATCATAAAAAGTGTCACATACCCTCACCAAAACTAGGTAGCAACCACAAGCCCTCACTAAAGGGAGTATCAGATAGAGTACCAACTCTCACCCAAGGTTGTCTTCTATATGAAGGACCTGCAATCCATGCACAAAGGAAGGGTATCATGCAACTAGGGCTATAAGTTGTATCGTGCATCCATATGCATAGTGATATCAGACAACCAGGTACAAGGGTATGTGTCATGCAACTCATGGGCGTCACATATTGCCCAAAACCCTATCGCCCATTAGGGTTAGTATTTTGTACTGACAAACCCTCCACACTCTATTGCCTAGGGCCATATTGGTCAAGGCCATGATGCCAAAAGTAGTCTATCATCCAACTAGGGTTTGGGACCTCATAACGGTCCAGGTATCATGTTGTTCAAGGCTCAACTTACATCATCCAAGATTCTATACCGCCCAAGTTCAACACATGTATCAGCCAAGCCTTCAACCCTAGAACCATCTAAGCAATCTACCTCATGCTCATGTTGGTTAACCAACCAGAAGGGAATCATGTGTTGGCCAAAGCATATCGGCCAAGACATCACATCCCTAAATATGGTAACGCCCAAGAACTTGATCCATTGTGTCACCCAACTAGCACATACACTACATGGTTATCTCGGGTTAGGGTTTATGATATCGGCCAAGACCTCCATGGGTGTGTGTCGGGCAAGCTAGGGTGTCGAGTTATGATCTTCACCAAGGCATATCGGGTAGGGATGCTAGCATCACTCAAAAACTCAATCAAGAATAGGGTTCCCACCCACAGTATCATGCAAATCCAACAAGGCCATACTGCCCAACACATCATAACGACTAGCTCATCATATCGTGAAACACTTACTAACTCATCTATTCATCACCATATTGGGCGAGGGATCTACAAGGTGTCGACCACCCATAACGCCCAAGAACACCACCTATTGGTTACATAGGGTTAGAGAAACCTTATCATCCAAGGCACTACATCTAGGGCTATCACCCACCCAAAGGATTAGCTTATTGGTTTCCTAAACCATCAAAGGGATCATCACCATAATGCCTAAGATATCATCCAAGGATGCAACCCCAAGAGCGTGTCGTGCAACAAAGGTAGACCATCAACTTACCACTAAAGATCAACACTTCATATCGGTCAAAGGTCCAACTAGGTATCAACCCCTCATATTGTCCAAACCCTAAACCCTAGGGAAGGAAAAAGGATATCGGTCATCACATCATATCGTCCAACAGTACCAAGAGTTGGCTCACCTCTCAACAACCAAGTGAGAGGGGTCTTGCACAACCTTTAGGATAACGAGCAACAAGGGTTGAGCAACACCCTATCGGCCAACCAACTCAACCTAACGACCAAGAACCTAGACCATAGGTTCACTCTTCATCAACCAAGGAGAGGGAGGGGTTTTGCCCAAGCTACTAGACCATGGCTCACCTCTCAAGTCCAAGGGATATTGTTCATGTGTCAACAGTCAAAACAAGACCATAGGTTCATCTTCAACCTCAAGTCACCTAAAAACCGTTATGCATAAGATAAACCAGAATAAGACAGTAATAAAACGTGACCATTTCCATTAGATCAGATCCCACTTTTCATATATATAACTATCATGGAGAAAGATACCAAATTAATTACAAGAACCAATATGTGCACATAAAAAGGGTGAACATAATAGAGGTGATTGAGAGTTATGTAACCCGCCATAAGAGGATATCCATGAAAGGAATCAAGCTTCTTGGTCCAAGTAGAAATCTCACATTCCCCTCCAAGAACATCACCCATCCAAAGCTCCAAACATGCCATCGGCACCATCATCATCACCTCAAGAAACAAAGGAAGAAGAAGAAGATGCTGCCATGGTTATGTATAGCTCAAGAAGAAGAAAAGAGGGGAGATAACCACGGCCTTTCCTTCTCACATCAAGGGCCTATCCATGGCTGAGAGGGGAAGGGGAAGATGAAGAAGAAAGCACAAGGAAAATCTAGCAAGGAAGCATGACTCACCAAGGTCAGATCTTGAGCAAGGAGTTCCATGGCCAAGGAGCTCGCCCCTCTATGTTGCATGGGAGTCTTCCTTAGCTCCCAAAGCTTCCATGCTCGTCCCATATAGGTATGGGAAGGAAGGTGGCCGAAAAGGATTGCTTTGCTAAGGAGGAAGGGAGTTATATACACCAAGGAAGAGAGAGGTAGCAAGGGAGAGGTGTCATAACCACATAAACTAAGGTGCCACATGCTCTAGCACTTAACGCCACTTGTTGCCACCCTAGAAGCTCATGCATGGCCTGGTGATACACTCTAGGATGTGTATCGTGCAGACAGGAAGCTGCCATGGCCGATACACCCCTCTTGGGCGACACACCTTCAAGCCCTAGCCAATACACTAAAGGACAAGGTGGCATATGTGACACATATATGATATAAAGACCATATAGAGATGTCACTCCTCACCTATCAACCAAACAAGGCGCCCCTACATCCATACACGTTCTAGATGATGCCAAAAAGAAGAAAGAAGGCTCTAGATCAGATAAATTGCATATTGACCCTCCACTTTGGGTAATTTGCAATTTACACCAAAACTAGCACATAAAGCACAAGCATCATCCAAGCAAGATCAAACTTGGAACATAGGTCCTCCACAAGGTGCCCTACATCATCATTCTCTTTATAATGATAAAATAGAACTAAAGGAATGCTTTACATGTGACATATAGCACTATAACCCCTTACTTTGGGTAAATTGCACTGTGGTCCAAAACAAGCAAACATTGCTCAAACCGCATCCAAACGGGACTAAATTGGAAACATGAGCTTGTCACATGATATCAAAACATCCAAAGAGATTAGACTAAGGTTATAATCACCTTTAATAAGAAAATCAAAGAGGGTTAGACCAAAATGTGGGTTAGGGTCCTTATAGAAAGGGAGATGAGTAGAGTAGGGAAAGGAAGAGAAGAAGAAGGATGAGAGGCAATCTATGGATGCGGCCAGTGGCAGCGGAAGGAAACAACCTTGGGGCAAGCTGTAGGGCATGAACAATGAGCTTTTTTTGATCAACGGTGAGAAGAAACAACAACGGCAGTGACGAGCAGTAGCAGCAATGACAGAGAGGAGAAAACATAACAAATCTCTAGAGCAGCAATAACACAGGAAATGTGGGTAGGAAAGTGGAGAGAAAGAGTTTTTTCAAGGGGTTAAGTAAGACATATATCATCAGTTATATGTGTAATCGATGATGAAGGATATTTCTCGATGGTTGCTGACTAAAAACCCCTAACAAATTAAGTACATTTGTCGTCGATTATCAGTAAAAGACTCGCAAACCAACAATTCTTAGCACAACCTTTCTTAGAGGTTATTGTTGGAGTAACGGACGATAAAGGTGAATTAGGGGTGAAAAAACTTTGCGGGATATGTTGCATGAAAATATTTGTAATTGATCTCTTAGGAAAGAATTGATGATAAAGGTCAATTCATTCCCACGGGCCAGATGGTGCGGGCTTATCTTTATCCCATCATTTTTTTTAGAAGAGAACCGATGATATAGGTTTTTTGGAGGCAAATGCAATGCTCCCAAAAATTTTGAGTGAAATTTCATTTCCAGGGGTGATATGTAGCATCACTTTCTTTAAGAAGTGACAAATGACAAAATGAAAGTGTAGCCCACATTTTCTCAGCTCAGCTAATTGCGACGGTTGCTGACCTTGAACTCACATGAAAAGTAACACAATCAGTTTGTCTTACAAATATAACTGATGATGTATCCCCATTCTATAGTAGTGCCTCCACTACTTCCTTCGCCTATGATGTGGTGTTTGAATCAAGGGGATCATTATCTGACATTGGTCCCATGTTACCTATCTTGTTGCTTTCTTCTAGGATAGTAATTTTTCCATTCAACATTTAGTACTACAGAACACGCCTTTGGCGTCGGTTGTTTAACCCCCTTTGGTGATAGTTTTCAGGTGACGCCTATGTGGGCACCGCTAAAGGTCGAACTCTTCGGCGTTGGTTTTCTAACCGACGCCTATATGATCTATAGGCGTCAGTTATATATAGTTGGCCGACGTCTATAGGGTCTGCGCCACAAAAAAGGGCAACACCTAGGACACTTTCTGCGTCGGTTAGCAACTGAACAACCGACGCCTATATGGTCTATAGGCGTCGGTTATATACGAATAAGCGACACCTTTTCCACCACGGTCGTGCTGTTGGGTTGTTTGTCATATTAGGCGTCGGTTTTTATCCAATAACCGATGCTGTAGGCCTTTGATGACGGCGTTCTATAAATAACCGACGCCTATATATTTTTTTTTCTTATCAGTTTGCGGGCCTGCTGTGGCTAGTCAGCAGGATGAGAACATGTAGTTCAGTTTTCTGAACTGCAGGTTTACGACATCCATTGATATCAGCCTACAAACAGGCCACAAACCTGCAAAATCAACAAATATTTTTTCACACAAGTAGATACATTTAGACATCAATTCAATTCTCACATTCACACATGTAGAAATATTCAAATACATGTAGAAACATTCAGAAATATTCATTTACAAAATATCATTCAGCATCGCTATCAACATCGCAATTATATCTTACAATCACCACTGCTTGTATGTCTTTTGCTCATTCTTCTCTTACTTCATTTAATGCTTCCATCGCATATGGAGCATGTACATTTTTTAAGCGTTTACCTATAGTGTGGTCAGTTTTAAACACCTGCAAAGAGAATGATGTATATATAAGTAATAATATA
The DNA here is from genome assembly GCA_963693085.1 of Alisma plantago-aquatica. Taxonomy (NCBI): domain Eukaryota; kingdom Viridiplantae; phylum Streptophyta; class Magnoliopsida; order Alismatales; family Alismataceae; genus Alisma; species Alisma plantago-aquatica. The sequence continues at coordinate 522,403,364 of OY856412.1, forward strand.
AAAATAAGATTGATATATTTCATACTAACTAATGAGACTATATATAATACCTCATGTATGGTATTAATATCCAATGCGGCATGTCAGATAATCATCTGCATAAATCGCATCACATAGTATGTGCATGCCCAGCCGTTGTCTTGTATAGCGCACTATAAATTGAAACATACAAAATATTAAAAAAATACAACTAAGCACAATTCACATAAATAATATATACATTGGAGTCGGGAACTTACTTTTACGTTCTCCCAAATTATTGGCTAGTTCTTTCCCCTTGGGACATTTCCTCCAGCATTTTTGAATGCATCTAAACCCTGACATGTTAATGTAACACAGTAAATTGCATAATTAAATAGTAATGTAATAACAGATGTTAACAGATATAAAAATGAAATATTTCTCACCAGAATAATGGCATTCTCATTACGTGTCCAATTTTAGTGTTCAATGTACTTCCTGCAGGATCTAGATAATAAACAGTGAACGTCCTGGGGACAATAACTAGTAACTCCCAATGTCTACCGCTAGAGGTAAAAAAGTTAAAAATAATAACTCAAAATGCACAATAAAATGGAATTTTCTTAAGTCCAAATTATAAATAAAGTAAACTTACTTGACATTGAATGGAGCTATTATTATCATCTTCTTTTGCTGACCGAAAATTGTAAAAGCATCTATACAGTATTGTTGAACACTATCAGGGTCTTTAACTACCATACTAATCAATGATGGAATAAAAAATCCCACATGATCAAATGCAAATTGTTTGCATTGATCTTCGACTAAGTAGCTGCAAAACATGTATTATGTATGCATTAATATATAAGAAACCAGATCACCGGATCTTACACAAGGTATATGGATGTATAAACAAGATCTCACCTTATCCATGTCTCTATCATTGATGTATTCTGCCAATCATACATAAACAACTCCATAATATCTTGTATAAATAAAGAGCTATCGTATGATTGACCTACATAATCAGCTTCTAAAGAAACAATTATAGGGCAATGTATATTATGTGCCCATAGCCAACATGCCATTCCCCTACAAGCAAGACCTAACGGGTATTTTAGGTCATTTGGAACCCAACTTGGTAATGCAGGAAGTGGAGGTGGAGGCCTAGGTGCTCCGGGTGTCTTCTTTTTATCCTGTATATATAATTTCAGATCAGTTGACCTCATATATACACATTAACAATCTAAAGTAATGTAAATTTATCTTACAATTTCAGTAGTGTAGACGACATCTGCTTTGGGCCACAATATCACCCCGCCTTCTGCCTCAGAAAGTGTATCAATATCCGGGTGGGGATATGGCAATGTAGCTTCCCTCCAATCGGGTAACACACATATCGGGCTGACACGAATGTAGCCATGTGGCATTGGAGTCTCGTTAAACATTGCCCTAGTAAGGGACGGGTAAGCCTGCGCCTCTGTAACAACATAGTCTTGCATTCTTAAGCGGCATGGCTCCAATGCCTAAAAATATACGTAAAGAATATTATACATATATACATATCATCTTGAAAAGACTAGCTACAATGTCATAAACAATACTTACAACAGACGTGTTAGGTGGTGGGTCTACAGGATTACTTGTAGTCTGTACATTAGGAGAAGAGTGGGTTGCCATAGGCTGATTGGAAGCCTGAGATGCCTGCCACCGCAACAATTCTTCCTTGACCTTCTCAGCAACTATATCATTGACCTTCTTGGCAACTATATCCTCGACTCTCTTATTCTCCTATACATGGATAAAAGAAACATTAGCTTCTTATTATTGAATTCCCTTTTGCAGTAACATTCTTAAAAAAGAATAGGTTACCTCTTCTTGTGAAAGTCCCACTCTGGGTTTGCGCTGGGATGGCCCAAAGAATGCTTTGATGCCCACACCAGTGCCTGCACCCCTAACACGTCCAGGATGCTCTGGGTTACCCAGAGCAACTGTCAATTCATCCCTTGTGCCCTGAGGGATGAACGTGCCTTGTTTCCTCTGCTAGTGCAGCTCCTACTAATCACCATCAATAGAAATTGGTAAGTTAACACCACAATAATCAATATTAAAATGATTGCTCTAAGAGTTGTATTTTACCATTTTCGCAGCCGCCTCAGCAATTACGGGCTTCTTTATTTCACCCTTCTTGTTTTTCCTCCCAGCTATCCAGATATCATGGTGAGGCATGGGTGTGGCTGACTCCTGAGTAGGCACAGACTCCGCCTATAGTCTTTGGCGAACGCTTGCATAGCCCTTTGGACCCATAGTGTGGTCATGCACATTCAGTGCATACATTGCTTTTTGTGCCTCACTAAGGGCCTAGTTAGTATGCACATTAATGATTTGGTTAGTAGCACTAAATGTTAATCTTGAATAGGTGAATACAACGTATCTTAATTAAATTGGGAGTGACACCTAATACCTTGAATTCTTCAGATTTTCTTGAAGCAACAAAATTGTCCCAATCTTCTTTGTCCAAGAAGTTCCACTGTTCAAGGGCTGACTTCTTCTTCTTATCACCATCTTTTATGTATTCTCTGTTGAGATTTTTCCTATAGTTCCTAAGCATCTTTCCAGCACGTTGCATCACACTTTTACGATGCAGCTTCTCACCCAATGCAAACAGATTCTGTAAAATAGAATTCTTATTAACCAGTATCCAAAAATAGAATTGCAAATAATATAATTTGTAATCTACAAAATAGAATTGCAAATAATAATAAATCACACATAAATCCTTCCATATCAAGTCTTTCTTCCCCTGAGGAACTTTATGCCAATTATCATACTTAACACCACAATGGCTTCGAGTGACACACCCAAGATAGTTTACAAAATTATTGCGGTTCACTCCAATTGCATTTCCTCCATTATCAAACTCCACAACCAATTTGGATCCACTGCCACTTAGCGCTATTAACTTCTTCAACAGAGTGATGCCCCTTTTCTTGTTAAGTGTTTGGTGTTGCACATCAAGTTGCTCCAATGCTTCAGTGGGTACCTGTGCATCATCAACCTAAAATTTGACAAAAATAAACACACTGAATTAGCGCAATATAGAAATATGGGATATATGACATAACTAGAACATAATGAATTTTATAGAAATACAAGATATGTTTCTAGAACTTACATTGGTATCCTCGCCATGCTCGTCATGGACAACAGGCTCATCATGGACTTCATGCTCATCATGGACATCATGCTCATCATGGTCAGCCATTTGAAAATTTCATTAAAAAGGCAAACATTTAGCATTTGTATTAACTAGATGATAATGAAACATCAAATCTGAAAATGATCTAAAATCCAAATCCCTAGAATGGGTCAAGTTCAAGTCAAAATGGCTACAAGTGTGCGTTTTGGGTTTTCTATGTAAATGACCTTAGAACATCTATGTAATCACTTGTAATGATGAATTGACTTGTAACTTAGAAGAGAAAAATGTTTGGGACAAATTTCACCAAGTGCTAATCACTTTAAATGCAAATTAGAAAATTGATTACAGGCACTTGGTCGGTCGAGTTTTCCTGGATTGAAACTCGACCGATCATCCATGGTCGATTTTCTGAAGATTGCATCGGTTGAGTTTTGTGAGTGCACAACTCGACTGATGCAATCTTCAAAAAATCGACCAAGGATGATCGATCGAGTTTCAATGTAGGAAAACTCGACCGACCAAGTGCTTGTAATCCATTTTCTAATTTGCATTTAAAGTGATTAGCACTTGGTGAAATTTGTCCCAAACATTTTTCTCTTCTAAGTTACAAGTCAATTCATCATTACAAGTGATTACATAAATGTTCTAAGGTCGTTTACATAGAAAACCCAAAACGCACACTTGTAGCCATTTTGACTTGAACATGACCCATTCTAGGGCTTTGGATTTTAGATCCTTTTCATGTAACAGGCCATTTAGCATTTGTATTAACTAGAAAAAGGCAAACATTTAGCATTTGTATTAAATGGAAAAAGGCAAACATTTAGCATTTGTATTAACTAGAAGATAATGAAAAATCAAATCTGAAAATGATATTGATATTAAAAAAGAAAACATTTAGCTTCAAAAAAAATATAAACATACATGCCTCTAAAATTGTGATCTTTTATCAATTAACAATCCTTCATTGTGATCTCTGCGCACATATAAGTCCTCATTAGCTTCAATATTTTGTGGAGTTGGTAACCCAACAGAGAATGGACTGGAGTCATCATACTTATCATAGTACTCTTCTTCATCTATAGGATCTTCAATGAACTGTCTTTTACCATGAAGAACAACCGACCATTTATCATTTGCATGATCATCGATATAGAATATTTGTTTTGCCTGTGATGCCAATATGAATGGTTCACCCTTCTCGCCAATCTTTTTAAAGTTCAGCAAAGTGAAACCCAATTCATCCACTATAACTCCTTTGGTGTTATCAACCTAATTACATTTAAAGAGCAGAATTCTGAAATCGATGTAGTCAAACTCCCATATGTCTTCAATGACACTGTAATATGACATTTTAGCTTCACGTGGACTCTTATCCTTTGCAATTGCAAAATACATAGTCGACGCTTGAAGAGTGACCCCACTATTTTGGACGACACTCTTATCATATTGGCGCTTTGTGTAATATGTGAACCCATTAATTTCAAACCCTTCATAAGACATAACATTCAGTTTTGGTTTAAAGGCAAGGCATTTGATAGTTTCTGTAATATCATTTGGTGTTTGAGATAGTTGATGTAAGACTTTATCTTCAAACCACTTAGTAAAAGTCTTATTATGCTCTCTAGCAAGCCACATTGAACTTGCTCGAGGATGTTGTCTCTTGATGAAATTGGTATGTTCCTCGATATAAACAATCACTTCGTCCATGTTGTGTAAAATATACAAGTGAGCTTGTTCCAACTGCTCACGGCTGATTACTTTCACCCGTGATCCCAAAATTCCTTTGCCCTCCTCAATATTCTTGTCATTAATAGGAGTATTATTACCACTCAGAAAGTCATTGCAAAAATCCATAACGTCTCTCGTCACATAACCTTCAGGCCGATAACGGTTTCGAACATCACCTTTAAAAACGCTCATGTATCGTTCAAAGGGATACATCCAATGCAAGAAAACTAGTCCCAACATTTTCACTTCCCTAGTCAAGTGGAAAACAAGATGTACCATGATATCAAAGAACGAAGGAGGGAAATACATCTCAAGCTGACATAGGGTAACAACCACTTCTCTTTGCAAATTATCGAGAGTATCAGGGTCAATAACTTTGTTACATAGACTGTTGAAAAAGAAACAAAGTCTGGTGATTGCAAACCTTACATGCTTCGGCAATATAGATCTAATTGCGACGGGCAATATTTGTTGCATTAGAGTGTGACAATCATGATATTTAAGACCTATCAACTTCATATCTTTCATTGATATCAATCTATGGATGTTGGATGAGTAACCATGTGGCACCTTAACATTTACTAAGCATTCACAAAAAGCTTTCTTCTCCTTTCTAGACAACGTGTAACAAGTGGGAGGTAAGTATGTTCTTTTACTATCCATTTCATGTAATTCTGTTAATTCTGACCTTATTCCCATTTCACGTAGGTTCAGTCTGGATTTTATCCCATCTTTAGTCTTACCTGGCATAATTAACAGAGTACCAATGATGCTATCACTGACATTTTTCTCAACGTGCATTACATCGATACAATGCCTGACTGTCAAAGAACTCCAATAAGGAAGATCCCAAAATATTGACTTCTTCTTGAATGAAGAATTGTCACTCCGTGTGGCCATACTACATTGTGATTTCTTACCAAATTCATTGACAATGTCTTTTACTCTTTCATAAACAACATCCCCTGGTATAGGTTTAGGTGCACTCCGTTCATCATTCCATCCATTGAATGCTTTGTGCTTCCTATGATACGGATGGAATTCTGAAAGAAACCTTCGATGACCAAGATATACAGTCTTTCCTCCATGTTTTAGTCTTATTGAATCAGTGTTTTCTTCACATATAGGACACACTTTAGCTCCTTTGACACTATATCCAAACAAATTCCCATATGCTGGAAAGTCATTAATAGTGCAAAACAACATAGTGTGCAAACGAAATGTCTCTCTTCCTGAAGCATCATAGGTCATCACACCTTCAGCCCAAAGTTTCTGTAAGTCATCAATCAGAGGTTCAAGATAAACATCGATATCATTTCCGGGTTGTTTAGGGCCCGATATCAACAACGACAACATAACATACTTATTTTTCATACACATCCAGGGAGGAAGATTGTATATAACAAGCATGACTGGCCAAGTGCTATGTTGGCTACTCAATGTCCTGTACATATTCATCCCATCTGTACAAAGCCCAAGTCTTAGATTCCTATCTTCTTCACCAAATTTGGGGTACAATAGATCAATCTTCTTCCACCGTGGGGAATCAGACGCATGTCGTAGGATCCCATCATTATTTTTCTTAACATCTGCATGCTACCTCAAATTCTTCGCATCTTTCGGATTTGTAAACAAGCATTGAAATTGTGATATTATAGGTAGATACCACAACACCTTGGCAGGAGAACCAATTTTGGACTCCCCCGAAGTCGTCAATTTATACCGTAACGCACCACATTTTGGACAATCTTTCAAATCTACATATTCCTTTTGAAATAATACATAATCATTCGGGCATGCGTGTATCTTCTTGGCCTCCATTCCCATTGGGCACAACATTTTCTTTACCCGGTATGTTGAGATTGGCAGCTCGTTTCCTTCAGGAAGCATTTCTTTCAACAAAGTCAACAATGAAGTGAAGCTTTTGTCGCTCCATCTATTGTTAGCTTTCAGCTTATACAATCTCAACACAGCGCTAAGCTTCGTAAACTTAGCACAGACTGTGTATAACGGTATCTCAGCATCATGCACAATGTTTCTAAAGATAGGAGGTGAATCGGTGTGCTCTACCCTACAACTATCCAGCATCGCATCAACGATGTCTACTGGAACTGGTTCGTTCACATCTACATCATCGAAGGCAATTTCTTCTTCCACCCAAGCACTGCTATCGACATCTACTGGTTTCGAGTTTGAAATCTCTCCATGCCAGTGCCATTCTGTATAGCCTTGTACAATCCCGTTGCACATGACTTGACTTTTGATTTCCTCACCAGTGCTGACTTTCAAGTTGTTGCCGCAATGCCTACATGGACAGTAGAACCTATCTGTAAGTTTTTTCCTATGTTCCTCAGCAAATATAATAAACTGATCAAGACCAGATATAAACTCTGGGGTTCAGCAATTGCAAATGGACATCCATGATCTATCCATTCTATGATCAAAGAGAATACAAGTATATATTAGGACAAGATTAGGGTATAAACTTACATCCTATCCAAGATTTACTCCTATTATCTACAATGAAGCCGGACTCCATACAAACAATAAATAATTTAGTGAGATTAGGTGTTCAAGAACAGTCCCATACCGGGGACTATCCAAGATTTACTCCTAATGAGTAAATCTTGGATGGGTTTCTAGGCCAACAAACACATGTGATGTCATTCTTATATATAATAAATGTGTACCACCTATCCCATCCTTAAACACCTAATCTCACTAGTAAGTGTATAATGTGTATTGGGTTTTCAAGAAAATTTGGGCAGCATTTCCCCACTGTTCTCTAAGTACATATGTACTTAGAGAAAAAATGGGGAAATGCAACTGAAATTTTCTCAAAAACCCAATACACATTATACACTTACATCCTAAGTGAGATTAGGTGTTCAAGAACAGTCCCAAACCGGGGACTATCCAAGATTTACTCCTAATGAGTAAATCTTGGACGAGTTTCTAGGCCAACAAACACAATAATAGATATGTAAATCATATCATTAAGAGCATGGTTTCATGTTAGGTCATCATAGGTCATAATAATCCACTAGAATGAGCAAAAAATGTCTCATGGTGTTAAAATAGCATAAGAGTATTAGATCTTGATTCTAGAGTTTACAAGTAGCAATGTTGATTAAGTCTATGCGATTAAAGGTCAAGCAGTGTAATAAAATAGGGTTTACCTCTATTTGAGCCTAGTCGGGCGTCAGCAGGGAGAGAGGGCGAGACGGAGGGTAGGCGAGTAGGCAGGCAAGCATGCAGGTGAGCAGGCGACGGGTAGGGAGACGGCGGGCAGCAGTAGATGATCAATTAATTCTTGAAACAATACATAAATAAATACAAATTAGTACATAAATAAACACAAATTGATATCCTGATTGAATCACATCTATATAGGCATCCAATACCATCATATCAGACATCGAACAAAATAAGTTAAATTTTAACCATCTTTATAACAAAATAAAGTTATTATTTTCTATAGATATCCAATACGGTTTAACATTTGCAATGTTGATCTATACAGATCCTCCTAAAGATAAAACCCAGGAAACCCAACAATGTTGATTTGATAAAAGAATTTTATAGAAAAAAAGTTAATGAACAAAGGCTATAACTAGTTCCTTCTTTTACAATTGAAAGTAGGCGTTCAAAATTTCTAGATACTAGTAAATTAATAAAGCTACTAGTAATAGTTATAGGTAATCAATTCCTTAGATGTTGAAATTCCATTACTATCCATCTATGTGTGCAGGGACATATCCAAGGTTGGTATATATAAGAAAAGACTAAAATTATGACTGTTATATCAATTTGTGATTCTGTGACTAGACATCTAATTAAGAACAAAAAAGAAGACTAAGTTAATTTAGCTCAATTAAATGGAACAGAGTCAAAGGAAAAATTGTAAAATGATTTTTGTTGGATGTAGCAAGGTCTGTTGATTTCTCTATTATTTAATCACATATGCAATTACCATATAAAGATTTTTGAATGAATCTAAACTAATTAATTTGATTAGAAGCTTAAAATAACTGGCCATTAGAATGATTGGACTCAATAATTGTAGAAGGTATGCAATACAAATCAGTACAGGCATCACCCAGGCATCCGAGAAGCCTAACTAGGTTGGGCGCCTGGGTTTGGGACCCTAGGTGAACATCTGGCCACCTAGGCGCGCCTGGGTGCTGCCTGGGTAGGTCAGAAGGTACCTGGGCAAGCGAGCAGGGTGAGGTCGAGGCGAGGTGAGGTCGAGCAGGTCGAGCAGGTGGGCGGCGGCGACATCGGCGAGCTCCAAGACCGCTGGCACAAGGTAGGAAGGTAGTCGTAGGGAAGGCAGGCGGTGGCGACACCAGCAAGCAGGGAGCGGCGGCAGTGCAGAAGGAGCAGGAAGCGGCGGCGGAGCGGCGACGGCACACAAGCAGTAGCAGCGGAGGGCGGTGCACAAGCACAAGTAGCAGCAGTAGAGGGCGGCGCACAAGCACAAGCAACAGTAGCGGAGGGTCGGGCGGCAGCAGCAACGGGGGAGATTCTCACAATGAAACAGAAGAAAGGGGAAGAGTCGGGTGATCGTGGGATATTAAGTTCATAAACGGCGTCGGTTGTTTACAAAACCGACACCTAAACCTCTTCAGCGTCGGTGGATCGTAAAAACCGACATCCAATTGGACAATATTTGCCCGAAATTATTTGGCGGGTACCACTATCAGCGTCGGTTATCGATGGATAACCGACACTAAATGTGACACTTTTCATGCAAATTATCATCATACATAGGCGTCGGTTTCTACCTAAATAACCGACGTTGTATGTGACACTTTTTCTTTTCACTCGAAAATTGGATTTCGCGGATGATTTTAGGCCTCAGTGTGTTTTACCTAGTCGATGCTGAATAGAAAGCGGTACCCGTGTCTGGCTAGTCTTTGAATATAGACGTCGGACTTACTAAATAGCTGACGTGGAATGTTATAGGCGTCGGTGTATGTAAATAACCGACACACAGAAAAGCGACATTGAATGGTGTTTATGTAGTAGTGAATTTCTTCCCACTATGGAGAAACACTGTCTTCACCTACTGGTTACTAGATGGAATGTTAGTATTTGCTAGGAATCCCTACTATCTTGGATTCTACAAGAATGCTACTTCTACTGCTATTTGAGAAATATGGTTTCTATGTTGCGGATCTATGCACCTTGATTTTACAAGTTACTCTGTGTTTGGTGTATGATTGTCTCATTCAGACTAAAAAACTTGCCTAGCATGTTTTCCATGCAATCTATCCTATTGGGGCTCCTGTCCTGCTAATGTTGTTGTTGTGCACTACCTTGCTATGCCTTTTCATGTTGTGCTTGAAATGGGTCCTGCTCAAAATTTTTGGGATCCTTCCATGTGAATTTAGGATCCTTCCTCCATGAATATTCATTGCTACTTCTATAGTTTTGTTGTCGCATATACATGCATTCTTCTTCATCGCCTCCAGATGAACTTCTTGATTTTTATCTAATTTCTTGCCAAGGTTGTCCAACTTCTCACTCAGTGTCATGATGACTTTTAACTATCCAACACTTTTGACTATTGTTGGAGCTTCTCTTTCCTCTACCCATGACTAATTTTTAGCCATGTTCTTTAGAATTTCATGACACAAAGACAGCTTGTTGTTGAAGAAAAATCATGATCTTGTGTTGTCAGGTGAGGTTCTTTCTCCCTTATGCCGCATGTAGTAGAAATTCTTTGCTTGTCCATAAAGGCTAATCCCATGATGAGGGACCTTCCTTAACTTGTTTGGGAATCTCTCCCACATCTCAAAATAAGACTCCTCTACATGCTTCTTAAAGTTATAGATCTTTCTGACTCGCTCATGTGTCTTTTGGGGCGGAAAATAGCAAAGAAGATAAAGATCATTTAATCACATGTTTCTATTGATTTTGGAGGAAGAATTAGAAACCACACTTTTCCTTTATTTGTCAATTAGTAAGAAAATAACTTCAGATAAATCAATGTCACTGGGACCCTGTCAAATCTTTATCATGTCACAACATTCCATCAAATTATTGATATGAGATGTTGGATCCTCCATATTGTGCCCATGAAAAGCATGTCATTTTATAAGTGGCACCGGCCCTAGATCAATTTTATAGATGGACACATTTACTGCAAATCGTTTTATTGGTCCCAACTGAGTTTTGGTTGAGGATGCCATAATTTTCTCCCAGATAGTCGACTCTACAGCTTCCACATTACCATCAACCATTTCATCTCATTCTAGTTGTGTCGTCTGTGGTGGTGGAGTTGGGATAATTCCTCCCACAAAATCATTGTACTCCCTTCTCTATGTAATAGTTCCTTGTTGCTAGAATTAGTGGAGTTGACACTCTATAGTCGATGGTTCTAGTCTGAACCATACACGAATACCTACAAATAGTGAGATCAATGTGAGAAATGGATACTAGTGATTGATTGAAGATTTGAATTTTTAGCTTACAAAAATAATGAAAAGAAAACTAAAATTGTGGCTTAGAGTGGCAGGTCAAAACACTCGTAATGTTGGATTTATCGTTTCCCTAGCAACAACACCAAAAATATGATGTGTGTTTACTACACGTATTAAACACAGGTGCACATATTGAAGTAATATAGGCCAAAAGAGGCGCAAATATCAAACTCAAGGAGACATGAATCAAAAAACCACTTCTAACTATGACTCAATCAGCTAGACCCATTGAAAAAGGTTATTGAGTGATTAACTAACTAATTGCAATAATTAAAACTAAATTACTGAGGTTGTGATCACAAATGGAACGAATTCCCTAGGAATACAGTTTCACCACAATTTATACTGCAATTAACTTTATATATTAATAGTTATACCTCCTATCCATGGACCAAGGATGTAGCAAAAATTATCTATTCTCATAGCGTAATTCATTACCTAATCTAATGCAATCTCACTCTCATTGCAGTTTAATTATAAGTTAGGTTCTTTAATGATTCCTCTAGGCTATACCCTTCACATTTGTAATCCCTCTCTTGAGGTAGGGTCTAGGCTATGTAAATCTATGACTTATCAAGTCCTTAATCCCTCTCTCTAAGCAGTTAATGATCTAAGAAATTAACTATGTTTATCAAGCATAAATCATTCGTGAAGCAACCATAGAGTTATGTCCAAAAATTATAAAAAAAAATATATTAACTATTAATGTCAAATACATAACATAACTAGGCTACTCCCAGGTCCTAAGGAATTAAGGGATTAGCCTTGCTTGATTTCAATTTCCATACACATAGACAGAGAAGATGAAGGTGAGAAAAACATTGTAGAATTCATGGAAACCCCTAGAGAAGATGATCTGGATGACTCCCTCTGACGAAGTGATGATTTGTTTTCCTCTAGCTATAAATTTGTCCACCAGAGGTGTCACACCCCGATCTCACACTAACCACTAATATCACGAGATTAGGGCGCGACAGAGGGATTATCACATAAACAAATCACTGAGAACTGTTTCTTTTTTTTAAAACCTCATAATGATATCCGAATTATTGTTGTAAACTAAAACATAATAAACTATTGCGGAAGCATTTCAATTAAACTGGCTAGAGAATATAAACAGAGTTTACAACATGTAACATTATTTAACAGAAAGTAAAACATAACAGATAATTTACATCTTTTACTCATTTGTCATACATACTCTCTCTCCCACACCATGTCCCAAGGACCGAGGGGAAAGGATTAAGAGACCACTATCTTACTAACTACATATACCTTCTACTGACTAGGGTGGTAAGATCTTTCAGATTTCTAGAACTGTCGCTGACCTGAAAATGTTTGAGTAGAGGAGTGAGCCTACTCGCTCAGTGAATAGTTTTTCATTTAACTATCACTAAACAACTCGTTAAGTTTATTATTCAGATTAATATACAAGAAATACTACACTGAGCAGTTCTAAAACAATATAATTGAAATAACAAAGAATGTAAATATTGCATCCAAAGAATAACTACTAGAAGACTATGCTCTAGTCTTCCTTAAATCTTTCATTTATAACGAACTCTGTGAACCTATATGATCATATTTTAGCTTATGCCCTGATCTATGCAGTGTACTCTGCATAGAGACTCGCAGTTCACTATGGCCACACCGTACAAGACTTAGCGACACAACCGGGAAATGCTAAGTATGACTTCTCATCCTGGTCTGCACAGGACTCTCAAGCGCTCAAGGGCCTCAGGCTCACAAGGTCCTCACTGCACTCTCAAAAGAGTGTACTCTAGACTCCTCCTCTAACCTGAGTACACAGGCACATGGAGTCAACACTGGGTTACCACCAGAATTACTCAACCGGTTGGTGTTGGATAACCCTTCTGTCCTCGTGCCACAAGAATTACTCAACCGGTTGATGATGGACACGAGTTTCACCCCTAAGGTGCAGACCTCTCAAAGGGGTTCTATGTTGTTCAGGGCACCTAAGTTTAACATTAACATTATGGGTACATTCTAGACAGAAATCATAACTCATTTAACATTTCTCACAAGGCTCACACGGCCTGCCATATCATATCATATAAAACATCATAGCTCATGTATTCAAACATATATCATGTCTGCCCAACAAGTATTCTCATTCTAACATTTCATACATATATGCATGATCTCAGTAACATCCCTTTCTAGGGCATGTCATATCTCATCACCTGCAAATCACGAGATATGTATTATGAAAATAAGAAACCCTGTAGTATATATATACCAACTCAAAGAGAATAAGCATGTAAAGTTAAATGCACAAGAAACATACAATTCAATAGTTAAGCATCACCACATCTCATACTGAGAATTTTGATATCAAAATACTTGATTCATTGTACACCCTATTCTTAGGGTTTCAGTTACCTCATTCACTTATCACATGGCAACACCCTATCCTTATATCATGCATGCAGGCAGATTTAAAATTCATAAATATCCCAAATTCAAGTCAATTTGGCACGTGCATATTGAATTCATTCAATTGAACATCTTAGTGCACTGCTAAGAGTAATTTACTTCACATATAAGAAATCATATGTAGTATTTCTATTCCAGTAATTGTATTAAGCACTTTTGGTTTCCATTGCACCAAATAAAATCATTGAACTGTTCTACACTGATCAGAAGTTGTTCTAGATCATGTATAATCATACAGAAGCAATTTATAAAATAAAATTCAAGTTTCATCAAATACTGATAAAACGCCTGATAACCACTGATATCAGTGCAAAAATGCACAGTTTACCGAAAAATTCCAACGAAGGAGTTAAATGATGATAACTAAATGAACTCCTACTCACCGTGATTTGGACTGTCCGGATTCGTCTAGAAATGTGCTCAGGGCCTATTTCTGGGCGAAATTTGGTTTCCTTCTACCTTTGGTATTTCAATTTCATGGTCCTGTAGCGTCAAGCTGCTTCACGGTCAAACAGGTTGGCGGAGAACTAGCTAAGATCTCAAACGTGGCTGGGGGTTACGGAAACTCACCGGGACCTCAAGATCGGATCTAAAGGTGGCAGTTCTTGCTGCTAGGCGCACCCTAGGAGGCACCCTTGCTGCTGCGCTCTTGTTGCTGCTGCAACTGCAGCTTGGCTGCCGGTCGCCCAAACGGCAGGGTGGGTTGTAGGTTGCTAACGGAAATAAAAAGAAGAAGAAGAACAAGGGTGGTCGGGGCCGAGCGCAACTAAGCATGGCTAAGGGATAATGGTCGCCGCATCAAACCTCCCCTATAGCAGCCGATCGAGCTTCTCCTCGCTGCTCCTTCACGCAGCAATTGCTGCTGCTAGGTGGAGTACTTGCTAGGGTGGGGGAAGGAGGAAAGATGGAGAAAGGAAGGAAAGATGAAGAAGAAGAGGAGTAGGGTGCTAGGCTAGATCAGAGCTAGGGCTCCCTGGATCGCCCAAAATCGCCCCTTCTGCTACTAAAATCGAGAGCAGGTCGGTGCCTGCTCAAGCAGCTGTTCACGTGAAAGAGATAAGGGTGGGAAGGAAAGAAAAGAAAAGAAAGAATAAAAAGCCAAAAACTGGAAAAATTACACTATAGGTCCAAGAAAACTAAAAATAGCATAAGTTTTGTCTCGAAGGTCCTTTTTGAATGATTTCTTTTGTAAAATTTTGATAACGGAATTCACTACAACCTCGAAGCGAGAAATCACAATTATCATCTTGTCACCACTGGTCAAGGCACCAATTACACATGGAGTACTTATTCAAGTTAATTAACTTAATGATCATCATTGCTATAATCATTAATTACCTCAGATGATTCAATCTCAACTATTGATTCATCACGTACTTTATATTGATTAACCATGTTGTTTAACAGGGTGTTTAGCACTAACCAAGGTACTTACTGATTTATCACAGAGTGGGTCATAACAATCTCCCTCCCTTATAAGTATTTCATCCCGAAATTCCTAAAAGAGAAAAGGAAACTTGTTACGCATCTCAGATTCAAACTCCCACGTAGCTTTCTCTAGATTATGATTCCTCCACAGAACTTTCACTAATGGTATCTCACGATTCTTGAGTTTCTTGATCCTTCGATCAACTATCTGAATTGGTCCCTCAACATAAGACACATCTGATCTGAGCTGTGCAGGTTCTGGGTCTACTATCTTTTCTGTACCAGGATAGCATTTCTTCAGCATCGATACATGAAACACATCATGTAGATTAGCCAACTCGGATGGCAAATCTAACTTATAGGCTATAGGTCCAATCCTCTCAATGATAGGATATGGGCCCATAAACCTAGGAGTCAGTTTGCCTCTCTTTGGCAAACCTCAACACTCCTTTCCACAGTGAAACCCTCAGATACATTTCCTCACCAACTTGAAACTCAAGAGGTCAACGCCTCTTTCCATCATAGATCTTCTGCCTGTCCTATGTAACTTTCAACTACTCTTTGCATGTTCCTCAAGAGTCTAAATGGTCTTCTCTGACTGACTGTTCATCTGTGCATGGAAAGTTGTGCAGAATCTCAACTTTGTGCCTGAAGCACGATACAAGTGATTCCAAAACCTAGATGTGAACTTAGGATCTTAATCTGATATGATTGAAACTGGAATACCAGGCAACCTAACTATTTCATCCGTGTATATCTTAGTCAATTTTGGAACATCAAAGGTTGACTTAATATGAAGATACTGAGCAGACTTAATTAGTCTATCCACCATCACTCGTATCGAGTCACAACCTGTAGGTGTCCTGGGCAACCCTATCACAAAATCCATTGTGATATGTTCCCATTTCCATTTTGGTATAGGAAGAGATTGCAAGGTACCTACAGGTTTCTGATGCTCAGCCTTAACCTGCTGGCACACACTACATCTAGCCACGTACTCAGCTACATCCTTTTTCATACCTGACGACCAGTATAACTCATTGAGATTCATGTACACCTTAGTGTTACGTGGATGCATAGCATACATCGATGCATGTGCTTTCTCAAGAATCTTTTCTTTCAAATCACTGTCTCGAGGTACACAACATATCATGCAAATACAACACACCATCATCTGAAAACCTAAACTTTGGTCTTTTCCCCTGTCATGTCATGTACGATCTGCTGCAACCCACTGTCACCCTACTGTAGTTCCTTGATCTGATCATAAAAAGTAGGCTTGACTTGCATCTATGCAATGAAACCACTATGTTATGTCACCCTTAAGTCTAAGTTCAACTTTCACATTTCTACTAGCATGTCTCTCTCGAAACATGCCATAGAGAATGCATCAGTTGATGAACTTAACTTCCTACTGAGGGCATCAGCTACTACATTCACCATTCTAGGATGATAATCTATCATTATATCATAATCCTTAATCAATTCTAATCATCTCCGCTGTCTAAGATTCAGATCCTTCTGGGTAAAGATATATATCAAGCTCTTATGATCTATAAACACCTGGCACACCTCGCCATAAAGACAGTAATGTCATGTCTTATGAGCATGAACTACAACAACTAATTCCAGATCATGTGACGAGTAATACTCCTCATTCTATGCTACTAACTTCTTATTACTACTGTAAGAATTTATTTCAAAATTATATCTTACTCTTTTCTCCGATTCATTTTCATATTGTGTATCTACCTTCCAGATTAGCTAACTTTAAACCCTGGATTTTATAAGTGCTAAATTACCTTTCATAGTGCAAATCGTATGATCTTGTTTTATAAAGATACTAGTATTCAAGGTCAAATCACTAGCGACATCCCTTGAACTACTTCAACTCTAAACATTCTAGGGTTTGATCCTTATCAGCAACATAGCATTATTGTGGTGTGACTTTGCTTCCTTAGTTTGAAATCAAACTTTAGATCTCATAAGTTCATCCATCTACTTGTAATGGATACAACAGATATGAATAATCATCAATGAACTATAGATATATAACAGAAATGTAACATCAGCCAAGTTCTCTAGCATAACTTATTAACACAAATGCTACAAATAAACATGATACTTGTTACCCAAGCATCACACATGGCTCACAAGGCCATTCATATCTTGTCACCTCTCACTAGGCAACAACTTATTCACATGGCTCACAAGGCCATTCACATCTTGTCACCTCTCACTAGGCAACAACTTATTCACATGGTTCATAAAATCCGTACACATTATTACTTTTATTAAGCAACAACAACATCAACACACAAAAAGTCAATCAACATTTATTATATAAATGTCACAGCCCAAACTTGGCTATATACATCATCTCATCATACGTGCATGGTTATTAGGCATGATAACAGTCATACAAGATATTCATCACATCATGTGATACAATAGTAATACCATCATTCCTTGACCAGGAATTAGGGTTCACTATCAAACAGGGCTTATCATTCCCTTTTCCCCAAATTAGGGTTAGGGTTCCCCATTTCTCATTAATTCAGACCCTCTTGAGTTAACCAACTTTATCTTGTATTAAGGTATTTCCCCTCTTAATGCATTCCATCACAGAATACTCACCTTTAGCATATAATGCATAGGCCACACATTAGAATTGGCCAGCTATCTCACATGATATGGACTTATCTTAGTTTAAGGCATAACTTATAAAGTTGCCTATAAACAATCGCAATGATACACCCTCAACTAGGGTTTCACAATGATACACCCTCCACTAGGGTTTACTAATCATGTATTGGATCCATGCATTGGTTATGCATTATTGATTAGTACCATTAAGGGTATTTCTCACCTATTCATTAAATTTAATCTGACCCTTATTGTGTTCCTTTATTTCTAATTAAGGATTGCTCATATGAGGTCCCAATGTTGGGTCTCCGATATCAGTTCCAACTAATTCTTAGTTGTTCTAATCTTTCCCTTATATCTTAAGATCTTAGTGTATATACATTTTTCACCATGATTCGGGTCTAAATTATCCAGAATCTACTTTTATTATATTATTAATAGGAGTCATTAGATCTCAGTAACGCATCCTGCCAGCCAGACCAGACCGAACCTGTAGTCCTAAATCCAAGAGCTACTCAGGATTAATCAACTCCTATTAATCTCAAACATGTGGAAAGAATATCCACTTAGGGCAAACTCATTTAAACATAACTTCTGGTCTACTTAATACAAAGAATATAAACAATAAATAAACCAATTTATGACGCACAACAATATAAAAGAATCATTTATATTCTATAAACTGAAAATCTAAATTCATACATATAAGAGCATTTCTAGTGATCTCCAATCAAATAAGCAATATAAAGCAAGAGTTGTATCACATTCTATGTTTAATCTTTTACTCCTACATAAATTTCCGGTTTCTTAACCCTATGATTTCTAGGGTTTCTCTCTAGCCTATCCTTCCTCTGCATACCTGGCCAGGGCATCCAGAGAAGAATAGACAGAGTGGCTTGATACTGGTCAATCTAAGTACTTAGATACCTGGCCAGGGTACCTAATTACTCAGACTTTCCAGAGCTAAAGACACATCACTTCTTATTTTCCTCACTCATAACTTTGTCTTTTGATCCTAATGATTCTTAACGACTCAACCTAAGCTCTATACTTGGCTCTCATGACCACGTCCTCTTCTTGCCATCTGCAATAGTATAACAGAACACTTCCTGTTAGAAAATTATAGTTAGAAGGAAGACACTTAAGTCCTAATCCTATTGGTCTCTTATCGTCCCCTGAACTTGACTTAGAATAACCATGTACTCAACCTATGCTCTGATACCAAGATGTCACACCCCGATCTCACACTAACCACTAATATCACGAGATTAGGGCGCGACAGAGGGATTATCACATAAACAAATCACTGAGAACTTTTTCTTTTTTTTAAAACCTCGTAATGATATCCGGATTATTGCTGTAAACTAAAACATAATAAACTATTGCGGAAGCATTTCAATTAAACTGGATAGAGAACATAAACAGAGTTTACAACATGTAAAATTATTTAATAGAAAGTAAAACATAACAGATAATTTACATCTTTTACTCATTCGTCATACATACTCTCTCTCTCTCCCACACCATGTCCCAAGGACCGAGGGGAAAGGATTAAGAGACCACTATCTAACTAACTACATATACCTTCTACTGACTAGGGTGGTAAGATCCTTCAGATTCCTGGAACTGTCGCTGACCTGAAAATGTTTGAGTAGAGGAGTGAGCCTACTCGCTCAGTGAATAGTTTTTCATTTAACTATCACTAAACAACTCGTTAAGTTTATTATTCAGATTAATATACAAGAAATACTACACTGAGCAGTTCTAAAACAATATAATTGAAATAACAAAGAATGTAAATATTGCATCCAAAGAATAACTACTAGAAGACTATGCTCTAGTCTTCCTTAACTCTTTCATTTATAAGGAACTCTATGAACCTATATGATCATATTTTAGCTTATGCCCAGATCTATGCAGTGTACTCTGCATAGAGACTCGCAGTTCACTACGGCCACACCATACAACACTTAGCGACACACCCGAAAAATACTAAGTCTGACTTCTCGTCCTGGTCTGCACAGGACTCTCAGGCGCTCAAGGGCCTCACTGCACTCTCAAAAGAGTGTACTCTAGACTCCTCCTCTAACCTGAGTACACAGGCGCAGGGAGTCAACACTGGGTTACCACCAGAATTACTCAACTGGTTGGTGTTGGATAACCCTTCTGTCCTCGTGCCACAAGAATTACTCAACCGGTTGATGTTGGACACGAGTTTCACCCCTAAGGTGTAGACCTCTCAAAGGGGTTCTACGGTGTTCAGGGCACCTAAGTTTAACATTAACATTATGGGTACATTCTAGACAGAAATCATAACTCATTTAACATTTCTCACAAGGCTCACACGGCCTGCCATATCATATCATATAAAACATCATAGCTCATGTATTCAAACATATATCATGTCTGCCCAACAAGTATTCTCATTCTAACATTTCATACATATATGCATGATCTCAGTAACATCCCTTTCTAGGGCATGTCATATCTCATCACCTGCAAATCACGAGATATGTATTATGAAAATAAGAAACCCTGTAGTATATATATACCAACTCAAAGAGAATAAGCATGTAAAGTTAAATGCACAAGAAACATACAATTCAACAGTTAAGCATCACCACATCTCATACTGAGAATTTTGATATCAAAATACTTGATTCATTGTACACCCTATTCTTAGGGTTTCAGTTACCTCATTCACTTATCACATGGCAACACCCTATCCTTATATCATGCATGCAGGCAGATTTAAAATTCATAAATATCCCAAATTCAAGTCAATTTGGCGCGTGCATATTGAATTCATTCAATTGAACATCTTAGTGCACTGCTAAGAGTAATTTACTTCACATATAAGAAATCATCTGTAGTATTTCTATTCCAGTAATTGTATTGAGCACTTTTGGTTTCCATTGCACCAAATAAAATCATTGAACTGTTCTACACTGATCAGAAGCTGTTCTAGATCATGTATAATCATACAGAAGCAATTTATAAAATAAAATTCAAGTTTCATCAAATACTGATAAAACGCCTGATAACCACTGATATGCACAGTTTACCGAAAAATTCCAACGAAGGAGTTAAATGATGATAACTAAATGAACTCCTACTCACCGTGATTTGGACTGTCCGGATTCGTCTAGAAATGTGCTCAGGGCCTATTTCTGGGCGAAATTTGGTTTCCTTCTACCTTTGGTATTTCAATTTCATGGTCTTGTAGCGTCAAGCTGCTTCACAGTCAAACAGGTTGGCGGAGAACTAGCTAAGATCTCAAACGCGGCTGGGGGTTACGGAAACTCACCGGGACCTCAAGGTCGGATCTAAAGGTGGCAGTTCTTGCTGCTAGGCGCACCCTAGGAGGCACCCTTGCTGCTGCGCTCTTGCTGCTGCTACAACTGCAGCTTGGCTGCCGGTCGCCCAAACGGCAGGGTGGGTTGCAGGTTGCTAACGGAAATAAAAAGAAGAAGAAGAACAAGGGTGGTCGGGGCCGAGCGCAACTAAGCATGGCTAAGGGATAATGGTCGCCGCATCAAACCTCCCCTATAGCAGCCGATCGAGCTTCTCCTCGCTGCTCCTTCACGCAGCAATTGCTGCTGCTAGGTGGAGTACTTGCTAGGGTGGGGGAAGGAGGAAAGATGGAGAAAGGAAGGAAAGAGGAACAAGAAGAGGAGTAGGGTGCTAGGCTAGATCGGAGCTAGGGCTCCCTGGATCGCCCAAAATCGCCCCTTCTGCTACTAAAATCGAGAGCAGGTCCGTGCCTGCTCAAGCGGCTGTTCGCGTGAAAGAGATAAGGGTGGGAAGGAAAGAAAAGAAAAGAAAGAATAAAAAGCCAAAAACTGGAAAAAATACACTATAGGTCCAAGAAAACTAAAAATAGCATAAGTTTTGTCTCGAAGGTCCTTTTTGAATGATTTCTTTTGTAAAACTTCGATAACGAAATTCACTACAACCTCGAAGCGAGAAATCACAATTATCATCTTGTCACCACTGGTCAAGACACCAATTACACCTGGAGTACTTATTCAAGTTAATTAACTTAATGATCATCATTGCTATAATCATTAATTACCTCAGATGATTCAATTTCAACTATTGATTCATCACGTAGTTTATATTGATTAACCATGTTGTTTAACAGGGTGCTTAGCACTAACCAAGGTGCTTACTGATTTATCACAGAGTGGGTCATAACAAGAGGTGCTTGAATTGTCCACAACATTGCTTTCTCCTCTCCTATCTCTTCTTATGGCCCTCCTCTGTCATGCAATGAACTCTAGCATGATTATTAGGTCTAGCCGAAATCTTCTCTAAGTCATAAGATTGACTTAGGGCTTCACTAACTCGTGGCCATTGGATCGATTGTAATCTTTAATATCATCTGATCACCACAAGTCAACACCACTAACATGATGTCGGTGGTACTAAGTCCTCCTTTGGATCACTACTCCCTGTGAGTGTCAGTACTACCAAATGAAGCATCGATAGCACCCCGTTGCTCAATGATATCTCCTAATGATCTTTCCATGTACAAGATGGTATCACCGACTAGATGTCAGTAGCACCGAACCACTTTGGTTGCATTTGATCAAATTAGTAGCACTAAATCTATTGTAGTACCACTGAGCATTTTTTACTCACGTTTGTCCATTTCTTCCATTGTAGGTACCACTGACAATACCATTGGTAGAATTGAGTTTTTCTTGGACTTACCAATTCACCTAAAATTAAAGATAAAGAACGTAAGTACCATATATTATAATAAATCATTATGAAATAGTAGACACACCTAATAATTGATGTCAATGTTGTCACATGCTAATAAAGATAAACCATACACAAATAATGTCAAAATGAGCAAATATGCATGAAATACATAATAAAATAGCCTGAGAAAAGTGAATAATACTCAATGCATATGTGGTCCCTTTGCGGACTGACTTTGATTGCTAAACACAAATGCCCTCTACATTTAAGCATGGTGTCACTCATCCCCGAATGACATGCAAACTCGGCTCCCACTTCCAGAATAAAATGTCACCTCCACCAAGTTCTTCGGTGACATGGCATGGCAAAGGCTGACATGAAAAGTCTCATCCATGTTGTAAATAGGATCTCAGACCTCCTTGTCACCTCTTTGGTTACCTTCCTATCAAAACAATTCTTCCACACTGTGACATGTCATAATAGTGTTTTGAGTCCCCAGTGAGCCTGTACTGGTCATCCTTGAGGCGATCTTACCCTATGATCTAGATAGAGATCTCCTTCCTTCTTCTTTCTACTTTATTTACACATTCTTGCTTATGTAACAGGGAACGTGCATGTTTCCATGAGTCCCCTCTTCCCCTTTCTATAGGCTATGGATTTCAACCTTCCCTAGATTATCTTCATCCAATGGTCATTCTAATATAGGCACACACCCTTGTCTTGATTGAGTTAGGATCCCGATCCATAGATGGAGTTGGAATCCTTGATCTGTAGGACACTATTGGTTTTCCAGTCTTTCTAGGACATGCTCCATGTTTCAACTCTCTTCCTCATGGAAGGAGAAGCATTGTCCCTTTAGGTATCTTTTCCCACTTGTTTATTTTGGATAAAACCCTATTTAGGAATGTAATTATGTAAGCCACGTTTTCGGTCATGTTACCCTAAAATTTCATGAGTAACCTAATTGGAGTTTCATCATTTGACAAACCCAATTATTCATATTTTTCTTTATAGGATATGTATGAATTATCAAATATGATTAAAAAAAACATTTAGAGATCCAAAATTTTGGGGTAAGTGTTTACTTTAATGAGCCAAGTGCATATAACAATTATTAAGACATAAAGGAGCATGAAATGGGTCAATTTTAATTTCAACTCTCAATGTAGAATGACAGATAACTTTTTCTAAACATGTCATAATAAATTTTCAATTATATTTGGTATATACTTGAAATAGTCTGTGTAAAAGAGTTGGAGTATGGTTTTAGTGAGATATTTGAGTCTCATTATCCCATTAGGGTATAGTTGAAGCATCTACTACCCACCATAGTGTTTTACTTATCTGAATTTTTTAATACTCAGTATGTATTTCCATCTATCTAAAACTAGGGTTATAACTAGATTGTACCTTCCACATTAACTTCACTTAATCCTAAATGTCTTGAGATGTTTTTCTTAGATGGGTCTCCACTATTCAATTGCATTAGGTTTAGATTGTTTCTAAATTTAAGTCTGCTATATCAACTCTCTTGGTGGCACCTTTAGATCTTTGTTGTCTAGACATAAATCTAGACATATGAAAAATCATTATACCAATGTTCATGATCTTAGTAGTGTAAATGTCCCATACCACATATGCGAGCAAGAATAACAACATACACATAATAAGCCATTTTTCTCTTGACATTTTCTCTAGAATTCTCAATTGGTTGGCCATCACCATTGAGGATAAGAGATGACATGCCACTAGCTATGATAGAGTTAACACAAAGGATCTACATTAGATAATCTCCTATGTTTAACACATATGTACACAAATATCTTTTTAAACTTATATTTTTTTTAGGGTTCCTACCTCTCAAGTAAAAGTGAATATGCATTCTAACTCCTTGATTTCCTATCCTTGTTAGATATTTTTTCTATAATTGGCTACCTAGAAAATCATGAAAAATGCATGGTTTCCAACTATAGTTTTAGCTCTGATACCACATTCAAACACCTCACTTATCAAACATATCAATTATTGAGTGGAAGCATAATTCATAAGGTGAGTGTCATTCAAAGATATTTGTTGGGTAAAAATAAAGTTTAATTACCCGCACATGATACATTTACACTTTCTCACATCTCAAACTCACCAAACAAATTTCACACTTACACCTCATACATGATTATCATAACTTGATTGAAAATCTGAAGTGATTGTTCAACTATAGTTGGCACCCCACGAGGTCCTTCCTTCTTGGAGATCCTCAAATAGTCCTTGCCCATCAGATATCTATACTCCTCTAAGATTACTCTCTTACTTGTGGACATCGTTCCCCCAGTCATGCATCAAACAAATTGGTAAGTGAAATTGTACATATTAATTTTAAATAAAAACATTCAACATCATGGAAAATGAGCATTACATTTATCTTTTATATGAATTATATAAGAATCATCATGTTTTGCACCATAGTGCCTCTTCTCATTGCACTAAAGTGCCTCTTGAAATGAATCAAAGTTTTGTGTATGCTAGGAAGCCCATGATTTGCACCAAAGTTCTCTATATGCTAGGAAGAGCATGACGATGATCTTATATAAGGTTCATTTATTATCTTTATTCTTACTATTGAATTCTCTTTAATGTTTCTATAAGACATGAGTATAGTATTATATGATGATTTTAACAATAAAATAGTAAAAAAACATTTCACTTATCCAAAAAAATTTAACTTTAATCAACAAAAATATATCATGAATAATATAATCACATCACATATGCACATTTTACAAAGTAAAATATAATCACCCAATAATTATGTTCAAATTGCATGGGCCACTTATATAGATTTGATAAACTCCTAATTGGTCTCTTAATATGATTCAAGTATTTGTGAACCCTTATCTTTCCAGGAAATCGACATGATACAAAAATATCAATGCAAAACCAAAACCCCGAAATTATCGTATTCAACATTATAAGTTTTCCTATACACATTAGGGCTTCCTTTTTGTCCATTAATATCATCTAATCCTGTAATAATCTCTTACATTACCAGAAATTGTCAAAATAGATCATCTCTACAAATAATCATTACCACTGTCATTAATTCCTCGTTCAATTTTGTTAACACCCTAGCCTAACTTCTGTAGCATAAAATCATTAAAAAAATTCAAACATTATCTAAATTTAATATCAATAGTACTTTATGATTGATTCCCCCAAAAAGTAATTCTATATATTTTTTCCAAATTTCAAATCATTAATTGATGCTTCAAATTACATATATACCCCTAATAGGTAAAATACACATAAAAGT